>PVKC010002128.1:27500-38356 GCA_004027635.1 Crocidura indochinensis | reverse complement strand
CTGCAATGAGTCAACAAAAAGGTATAGCAGTTTTCTTTATAAATAAGTTCCAGTTCTTGGATTCATTAATCTTTTGTAATGCCTTATGTATATGAGTACATGTAAATACATTCTAATGTTTATTATCTCCTTTCCCCTGGCTTTAGTTTAATTTGTTCTGTTCCTGTTCTTTTGGGTACATTAGATAGATTAATATTGCCTTTTGATATAAATCTTTTTATTTAAAATATTCCTTTTATAATTTTTGTGGCTGAACTCCATAGTTCTGATAGTCATTTTCTGCTAGTCTCTATGCATTTTACAATTTCTACTTTGATTTCTTGTTGCTATTGACTCGGTAGTTATTCTGACATATTTGTATTGTACTTCATCTACTTGAGATTTTGAAATACGCGTTTTTCAAAAGCCAAAAGTTGAATTAAAATTTTATGGATTTGAGTCTAATAGAATAGAACCTGATAGATTCCAATAATTGGAGGAACTTTCAGAGCTTTCAGAAAACAAATAATTATATTGCTTAAGAAAAATATTATTTATATTTTGATGCATATACTTTCAGAAGTTTGCAATAAATGTTCAAATTTTTATTTGATGGGGTCAAATAGAAATTTTTCCATACCACTCTGGATTATTCTTAGACTAGTTTAGGACTCAAATTAACTAGATAGGAAATTGGTCCAACCACCTGGGGAAACAATATCAGAATTCCTAAAATACTTAAAAATGGATGTTTGATTTATTTAGTATATATTGATTCAACATTAGCACTGATCAAAAGCATGTTTGCCTGGCTAAGGACAGACCATTAGTCACAACAACCAATAAATGAAGTGAACCTACATGCCCATGAACAAAAATAGATAAAACAGCCGTGGCCTGTAACTGCTCTGCTGTTGAGAAGAAAATGTACGTGTTTGGAAAAAAAAAAAAGGATAGATTATCTGTTGATTATAGTATGGTGGATAATTAAGAAATCTCAATGGTTTCATTTATATGTGTACTATTAATGACTCAAAGTCTCAGACACACCTGGCACACCTGGAGGTGCTAAGGTGTTACTCTTGGTTCTGTGCTCAAAAGTCACTCTTGTCAGGCTCAGTGTATCATATGGGATTCTGGGGATAGAAGCTCTGCCCATTTCTTGGTTGGCAAATGCAAGGCAAACACCCTACCGCTATGCTATCACTCCAGGCCCACCTCACTTCTTTCCTTCTTACCTTTTTCCTTCCTGCATAACTTGTAGGATTTATCTTGAAATAATCTACATGTCTAAGTAATGCTTGTTGGAAGACCCTGTTTAGGATTTATTGGAATGCTTATCAGTATAACCTGGAAAAACAAGCCCTTTGATTTAAAAAATAAAGTAATGTGCACAGATTTAGTTTCATTAACAATATTTTTCAGGTTTCCCACTTTTAATCTTACATCAGATTACTAATTCAATTTCTAGTCACTTTTTCTTATCGTCTTAATTTTTCTTGTCAGTATTAGAGAATTCATTAAGAAGTAGAGGAAACCAGTTCACTGATTTTTAATTTAATTACATTTATTTATTTCCAGTAGGAACTAGAGCTTCTGAAGGGTCCCAGAGTCTTTTAGTCCTGTGATATAGGCCTAACAAAAGTCAATAATAGCTGCACCTAACTGCTCAGGAGAACTTGGGCTTCAAACTGGGCCTCACACATACTAGACAGATTTCTATTCCATACATACTACTTCATACATACTTCTCCACTTGAGTTATATCAAAGGCCTTCAGTTATTAGGTTAAATCTAGATCTCTCAGATTCAGAGTCAACATACCTGATCTCTGCTTTCGGCATTGTCTTTCACCAATATATAAACACAGCACTGTAAATTTTAGTGTAGCATTTAAAATTTACTAAACATGATTTTAATGTTATAAAATATTTTGCACAACATACTCAAAGCAAAAGGATTGTATCCGGTTAGCCATATATATTATTTGCAAATATGACTTAATCTAAGAAAATTTTATGCTTATGTTAAATGTGAAGTCTAAGTCAAAAATTATAAACTAAAGGAAAAATCCTCTTAAAAGTATGCAAAATAAATATTGGTCAGTACATTCTAATTGGTTATATACTAGTTTATTCATTATAGGTTTTTGGAAGGAGAAAGCTGTCCACTTACGCATATAGAAATAATACAGTATAAACTAACTTGTTCATCTAAAGCATTGTATATATTTAATCTTCAATGTGGCATTTTCTTAGAAATAAAGCACATCAGAGACTTCAAAGAAGAAAAGGAAAATACACATTTAAAAATCAAAATCACCTTTTTAAAATTAGGATTTTTATCTGTTGTATAATAGGTAAACTACTGTGAAGTGTAGTTGCCTGTTTAACTTTCTGTCTACTTTGATTCTGGCACTTTAGCTAATTCAAATAAAATTTGTGAAGTTAAGCACTTTCAGGAAAAGGAATAGGAGAACCTAATTTAACCTAGAGTGTCTCTTTTATTCTTCTGTTATTCATTTGAAGTGCCCTATCAGCTTGAACTGACCAACTTCAGTCATTTTTATCCTTTTATTTTTTTTCTCTAATGTAAACTGAAATTCCCTGCTGTTCGTGGTATTTTAGTGTTTAGCATCATTTAATGAGCAGGTATCATTAAACTTAAAAGGTCTGTGTATCTCTGATTAGTTAGTGAAGGAACCAAAGAATTTATCTTAATATATTTTAATGTTGGACTATTTTACATTTAAGTGTTTTTTGATGAAGTAGAAAATAATAATTTTGGTTAGAGTAGGATGGATTCTGCCAAGTTAAAGCTACCCGATAATAAGTTGTACAATATAAATTGTTTGGAAATGTTACTTTATTTTTCTCTTATAAATGTGTACAGGTCCCTAATTAATTCATTACATTTTGATTTGATTTTATGAAAAAGAAAATCTATAAATATCAATCAGATACTTTTGATATCAAGATTAGTGATATTATGATAGAATCAAGTGTAAGGGCTATATGATGTCAGAAAAGAAAAGCACTTAGTACTAAATTTAATTATTAAAAATGCTTTCACGCTGTATTTCATTAAAGTTTCTTTTCAATTAATATAAAGGATAATTATTATATAAATATCTTTTATGTACACATTTCCTCTAAGATGTTCATGTATACTATACCCTATTTGCAGATATTTCATGATTTGCTTGAATTTTTCATTTTGGAAAGAAATAATAACTGTGAGATAAATAGCATGGAGCCAAAATAATGAGGTAAAAATGCAAGCAAAGGTCAGATAATATGTAATAAGTTACAGATGGCCTTAGATGACATTCACATTGTTAGCAGGTAAAAGATGTAACAGTGCTGCCTACTGGTAAGAAGTAGTACTGTATAAAAGGAAAATTAACCAAAACAGAAGTAATGTACATAATTGGTTACATAGGTTTGCTGTTATTGACACCCATTACCCAAATTATTCATTTTTATAGCAGTGAGAGCATTTTATTGAAAGCAAAGTAACGTTATGAGAGCTATAATTTGTTTTTTGATAATCTTTTAAAGTGTACTGTTTCTCTTGATCTCCTGTTTCCTTTCTTTCTAATCCTGTACTGCCTGTACAACTTGCTTGTGTGTGTGTTCTCTAAAAATTTAAACATTTTCATTTTAGTCAGAATTTCATCATACATTTATTTGAAAACTAAGAATTTGCTTATGCATTACTGTTTTAGTAATAGCTAAACAGAAAGTCTACTACTAACACATTTTTGCAAAGAAAGAAGTATGGCATATATATGCATAAGGTGCATATATATGTTATATATGCATATATAGCAGTTAATAGATAAATTTAATCAAGAAGAATGACCCTAATGTATTCATGTCCTAGTTTCAGTGTATAAAATCATGTATACCTTTTTTTATTGGGGGTATTTCCCCTTGTCCCCATATTTAATATAAGGTCAGATTTGTTCTTTGCTAAAAATAAATGTTTTGCTAGCTTATTTCCCCAAGTTTATTTTCAGATATATATTACATAAGATATATTTATAATGCAAGTTATACAAATCACAAAATAAGGATATTACTTTTTTATTATTTCTGACTTACATTTTGCACATTCACTTTGCTCTAAAGTTAAAACTATATTGAGGAAGAGAAAGTGTGTTTAAGTGTCCAGAATTTGCTTTTGCTTTTTAGAATGAAGAAAAGTGCAGAACAATTGTCTTTTCCAGTGCATAAGTGCATTCATTATAGATTTGATTCCCTGTCTTCTTTTTTTTTTATTTCGTTTTTCTTCTTCATTCCCTAGTTTCTTATTATATTAATTTAGGTAAACACTGCCCAAATCCTGAAAAATTATTTTGTGAATTTATAAGCATTTGGGTTTTGGCTTTTGAAAATTTTGTCTATTCTCTATTAACTTTTGGAGTGAGAATGAAGGAAGAGGAAGAGTAGGTAAGGAAAGTGGTATAGAATAAGATAAACGGTATAGCTAATTAGGGCCAGAGTGATAGCACAGCAGTCCATCATTTGCCTTGCATGCAGCTGACCTGAGACTAGCCCTGGTTCAATCCCAGATATCCCTTATGATCCCTGAAGCCTGCCAGAAGTGATTTTGAATGCAGAGCCAGGAATAACTCCTGAGTGCCACCACGTGTAACCAAAATCACCACCCCAAAAATGGATAGCTGAAAGAGGTGAATCAGAAAGAGAACAAACTATAATATATGTAGAGTTTCAGTTGTATAGATTATACAAGACTATTATATATATAAATTATATTAATGTGTAGGAACAGAATTCGTGAAAAGTGGTATTTGCATTCATGAAATTACTATCAGAGTCTTCCAAATTATGTAATAATTGATATTAAAATAACTATGAAGTCCTACTTATGTACTTATGCCTAAAGGATAAATAATTATCTGCTTTACTTTATAAAATCACATTGCTATATTTAAGGTATTTCAAGCAAAGAAAAATAATAGGAGGATTCCTTTATTAAAATGTAACAATGGTTGTCCAGTGTGAAAATTTTTGCTCACTTTTCAACTTCAGCAATTGTAAAAACCAGGTACTCAACACATTATTCACCATGGACTTTATCATCTAAGATTCTTTTATCTGAGGATACTTGAAACATTCTCAGAAAACAAACAAGAAAAATACTGTATATCACAAGAAGCTTAAATTGGAAACATTTTTTTATCATTCTTTGACTATGAATTTTCTCACAACCAAAAAATAAAATAGTTTTCTTATGAATAAAATTGATCTTTTTTTTTGGGGGGGGTGGTCACACCCGGCAATGCTCAGGGGTTACTCCTGGCTCCATGCTCAGAAATTGCTCCTGGCAGGCACGGGGGACCATATGGGGCACCGGGATTCGAACCGATGACCTTTTGCATGAAAGGCAAACGCCTTACCTCCATGCTATCTCCCGGGCCATAAAATTGATCTTTTAAAGTATCTTCTTTTGTTAATTTTTGCTTAAGTCTTACTCTTGACTTTGAACTCATGGGTCATGCCTGTTAGGCATGGGGGAATCATATGGGATGCTAGCAATTTAGCCCAGTTTCTGTATGCAAGGCACGCACCCTACTGCTATACTAATCACTCTGGCCTTGAAAGTATAATACTTGGGGAAGGGATATTTTAATTATTTACAGAGCCAAAAATAAACATTATTACATTAAGGTATAGTTTTTAATCTGTCACCATTGCACAGCTACATATTTATTTTCATGAAATTATTTAAACAGATGGCTTTTATCTGTGTACTTATTTACCGTATATGTACTTATATATGTATATGTACTCTGCAGAATGTTTGAGGATTAAAAATTTGTTTAGGAAATGCTTATTTATGTTTTGTTGGGGTTGAGAATCTTTAAAAAACACACAGTATGAAGACGTTTTTCTTCATATGAAAATATCTCTATATACTATTTTCATTACATACAGTTTTATTATATTTCTTTCATAGTTTTTCTGTGTGCAATTTTTAAAATTTGTATATATGTTCTAAAAGTTTCTTGAAGAGATATTTAATTTTATATTATAAAACATTCAAAATTTTTCTTAGTTTTAGTCATAAACTATTAACATGAATCTCCTAAATGTTTTATTTCTAAAATTAAATAATTATGGGGCCGGGCAATAGTGCAGTGGTAGGGCATTTGCCTTGCATGCAGCTGACCCAGGATGGATCTAGGTTCAATCCCCAGCATGGGAATATGGTACCCCAAGCCAGGAGCGATTTCTGAGTGCATAGCCAAAAATAACCCCTAAGCCATAACTGGGTGTGGCCCAAAGCCAAAAAAATTAAATTAAATAATTAAGCTTCAAATTTGACCTTAGTTTACTTTTCTTTTTTTACTTTGGCCATGAAAAGTCATTAAAGACTTCAAATTACCAGCAAGTAATCCATAATTTAAAGAAAAAAGATCAACCTTTCTGTTAAAATTATTTTAATTCAAAATTTACGTAAATCATAGTTTGCTGCTACAATTTTAATATTAAAACACTAGTATTTAAGTATAATATCTTGCATATAATAATTGTTCATGGCTGTGATTCTATGCCAAGTGAACAAATAAATGTCTTATCTTTTCTCATTGCTGGTAATATATTTCAGGACAAAAGTATTCTATAATTTCAAATTCTAAGTGTCTACTGAAGCAAACTTTCAGTTTTTTCTGTTTGGCTTTTGGTATTGCTTTTTCTTCACTGTGTTCAATGTAATCTTTGGCGCTCTTTTGCTACAAATCTGGGAATCTTTCTCTTATTTCATAAAACAAAGCTTCAAATGTAAAATTGAGATGTTTGATGCAAATGTCTAATATTTTCTTATGTACATTAGTTTAGCACCTTTGGTATCTTATACTGGAAAATTAGGATTTTTGGTTGTAATAACACACTTATTATTGTTATTATCAAGGGCAATTAAGTGATTAAATCTATGCAATAAATTATAGATTTGAATTAGTCATTTGTATTTTATTATTTTATTTATTTAATTATAAACATATGATTAAAATATATACATATGTAAATATATATAACATATAAACATGCAATTATAAAAGAAATATTTATTTTATAAAATATTTTATTATTTTATCCTGTTGTATTTATTAGCACTGGATTCTTATTCTTCAGAAACTCATTGGTATTTCTTCTTATTTAGACCTAGGGATAGAATTTGTATAATGCCAAGGGAACCAGACAAGGAGTTTGCCGAACTTATATTTTAGATCTGAATTTTATTTGGTAATTTTCTGGTATTAGACAAATATAGATATATCTCATTTTTAATGAATTTTCAAAATAAAAAAAACATGTTACTACTTTGTACATTTTAATAATCACTGTATTGCCTCTTCATTTATTTCTTCATCTATTTTCATAGAATACTCAACACTTCATTATTTAATATCTTTTTTGGTTTCCCTTCTGTACAGTGAGAAAGATGATAATACTCAAATCATAGAGTTATTATTAATATTGTTTGTCAAATTTATTTTTCCATCTTGTAGTTTCCTTTTCTTACTTACAATGGTCTCTATAACTGGCCTATCCTTAAGTTAAGCAACTTCTAAACAACTCTTATCAGCTTTGATAAAATTCTGATATGCCCTTTGCCTCTAACAAGCAATTCAAATTCTTTCTATACTCAAATTCCTTCTATTCTAATTGTTTTACTTTCTACTACTGATTCATTTGCATCTCTTTGACTTGAACATTCTCACATATATTTTCTTTTGGAAGGAGGCACACTCTCTGTTGAACCCTCAAGACTTTCTTCTGACTGTCCTCCAGGATCACTGCTGGCCTGGCTCAAGACCATATGTGGTGATGGGAATTGAATGTAGGTTATCCATATGTAAGACAAATGCCCTGCTCACTATACTGTATCTCTGGTCTCTCAGAAATCTCTTTATGCTGTTCTTTAGTGTTGGGTTAGTTTCAGTTAAGAGATCTCCACGAATGCTTCCTGATTACTCACAATGACTTTTCTGAGTGAAGAATTCGGGTCTAATCAATGCTCTTAGATTCTTACTTATATCCTAGCTAGACTTAGTTCTAGGTACCAGTGCTACTTTAGCCCTGGTATTTGAGTAGAAGTTTCTGGGACTGAGATTACATCATGTTTAACTGTCATCTTCTCGCTTCCTGTCCTCATTATCCCCAAATTTCTAACATAATGCTCTTCACAAAGAACTACTGTAAAGTAGTTTATCTGGGGCTTTCAGAAAGCTCAAATGATTGGAGCACCTGTCTTTATGTGCTCGGATGCATAATATTAAATTATTTCTGGTGCTACATAAACTCCCTCAAACAGCTACACGTTTGGCCTTGGTGACCCATGAGCATCTCTAAGTTTGGCCCCAGTGACCATGTAACACTGCCTGGTGACCCCAGTGCCATTTTGTCAAGTTACTGTATCCTGATTGGCCAAGCACAGCTGCAAGAGATTCCTGAATACTGCTGAGAAATTTCCCCAAATAGTTTAGGAGATATCATGATATAGTTTTGATATAGGCAATGAGTTTTAAGAAGACTTGGATTTGAGGGTAAGATGAAGTATTTGACTTGGAACATTTGATCTCAAAAATCTCAGTTACTCAATTTTTGAAAAGAAGATCATTTATTTATTTTTCTGGCTGAGAGCAAGGATTGGAAATATAACAAGTCAGATGTTTTTAATATACCTGGCTGTTGTAGATGCACAAAAAATTCCATTTTCACTTCATGTGATGGCACTTCTGCCATTAGCCGTGTAAAAAATGGCAATGTACATGAGATCAAATGTTCCAGATAGACTAATAGATCTCTCTTTGAGAAACAGATAATGTTGAGTAATTAAATACCACTTACATTGGAAAAGAGGTTCTTGCTATATAGTGACCACAAGTGAGAAGTTATCTTCTTTGCATTCCAAAATTGTTATTTCTTTAATATCTCTCTCAGGCTTTAGAAGGCAAGAAGTAA
The DNA here is from genome assembly GCA_004027635.1 of Crocidura indochinensis. Taxonomy (NCBI): domain Eukaryota; kingdom Metazoa; phylum Chordata; class Mammalia; order Eulipotyphla; family Soricidae; genus Crocidura; species Crocidura indochinensis. The sequence continues at coordinate 29,384 of PVKC010002128.1, read as the reverse complement.
ACAGTACTTAAAAGCTCTGCTTTCAGTAAAGTAGATTTGATACTCTACCTACTAAGTATTTAATTTTTTTTTTTACCAGAAACAAATTGGTTGAAGACTTTAATTCTGCAGATCTTGGTAATAGGCACAGCATTGGCTTGTAACATGTCACTCTTTGTGGTCTTAAATTTGTGAAAAGAATATGAAATTAGACATAAACGGTTGTGAGATAGATGGTACGTAGATAATATACTAGTAATATGATTGACTTGCAACCCTGTAGCAAAACTCAAATGGTCATCATAGAATAAAATTGTTTCACTCTTTCACATACCCAAAGATGAATCATATTCTCTATCTGATTTGGGATGTTGGTCACTAAATTATTGTTTGAATGTATTTAGACTGATAGAAATTAAATTGGTTTATCTTCAAGCTTGTGTATTCATTAAAATGTTTATTAAAGTAAATAAATACAAACAAAATACCTCCTTATCAGTTTTGACTATAACAAATTATACGCCTAACTCAAATTATCAAGATATTTGAAAGACAACAAAATTTTATCTCTAGATTCTCTTTTCTAATTATGTAAATTAAGAGATTAGCTTGACACTACCAATAGAGAAACTTTTACCATTTTGAATAAAGGAATTTCACAATTCTGTAGAACAAAGCATGTGGTTCTCTCATGTTTCTGCTTTATTAATATATGTATTTCAGGTTTTATCTGTTTGAAATGGTGGCTGCAATTTGGTAAATGCCACCAATTTAGTTTAGACTTTATTGTTACAGTGTTACAGCTTTGATAGCACTGGGCATTTCTTCCTGTTAGTTTGTTCTGCTGCTTTCAAAAATGGTATTTAATCAGTGTCCTGGCTCATCCAATGTGTCTTGCTTATAGATCTCTTTGCACTAGAGAGAACAACCAAGTCTTCTAAAAGCTGACAGTTGTCCAGAGGATTTACAACTGATCATAGGCCAATTTGGAGAAAATTTGACCTTTCATATATTCTTTTGTATAATTATTTCCAGGGAAAAGTAAAATAGGTTGTGACTGAGCCCAGTGCCTGGAACATAGTAGGTACTTAGCATTTAAAAAAGTGAATTTAAATAAAGAAAAAAAAGCATGCTGTATTATTTTTAAAATATGTTATCCTAAAATAAAATTACCAATGTCATAAAGTAGTGGCATTGCTAATAGTAGTTTGTAGTCATTACTAAATGACTCAAGGATGTTCTTTGAAGAAGGTTTATCATGAAGAACAAAGAAAACATATTCGGGTTAAAAATTTGCTTGTAATATGACTACTAGAATTTTGACTTTTGGAAATGAAGAATTTTTCATTGAGTGTAACCATTCTGGTCACATACTCAATGATAGGGTTATAAAAAGAAGCATTTTAAAATAGCTTTGTATATGACATAATGAGAGTATTTAATGTAAAATAAAATTTGATTGTGAAAACTCTTATGGAAAGTGTACGGTTTTCTTTAATAACTTGGAGTTATTCCCAGGTGATACTGAAGAGTAGTATGCTGAGAGTAAAGAGGATGGAACTCTCAGGAAGAAATCACTTTGCAAAATGGATATACACTTGATTCTAATTCATTTTTTTCCTGTGATTGTTTGTGTACATTGAGAAGTATTTGCATTAGTTAATTATTTCTTTTTCTAGTTTTTGTCACCTTTATATGTGCTTAGTGAAGCTTGCTATAAATTATTTAGGCCTGAACTGAAGGTTAATGTCATTGTAACCAGCCAAACTTGACGCCACCCTGATACAGCTTTGTGCAGGAGGCACCTATGGCTTGATAGCTGTGTGAAACTGTTGCCTACAGAGATGGGCTCTTGACACTGTCTGCCAGCCTGAGGCTGTCCGCTTTGTGTCTGCTTTAATTGAA
>PVKC010002128.1:10000-20000 GCA_004027635.1 Crocidura indochinensis | reverse complement strand
TACATACTCAGAGCTCTCATTAGCCAGGGGATCAGTGAAGGCTATTGCAAGTAGTCCAGCCTTTGGGAATTTGACTGTAAGTGGACCCACTGCATGGAAGCTGGAAGCTTGCACAACTCAATCACTAAGCTTTTTAAATAAAAAAAAAAAAAAAAGAGGGAGGTTTTGCCTGCTGGCAGGCCCTTCAATGTTCATGGAGATCTAATTATTTCTTATTGCTTTAACATTTTTTGCTATTAAATTCTTTATTTCTTCTACAAAAATATGCCTGGACTCAAGAATTTGAAGGCTTGTTTTTCTTGAGGCAAGAAAAAAAAATATGATGGACTATATTTTCTTATAAACTGTAATCAGTATTTGTTTTTATATTGAGGCTGAGGTAACAGTCACCAGTTTTCAACTCCTCACCTGTGTACAAAAATATATAATAAACAATTTTGGCATATTGCAGAAACCCTGATATTTTGGAAATTTAAATGAACTCCAATTCACTTTGTCAGAGCTGTAGTGTAACAAGATGAAATAAACTTTGTATAGCCTCTCCTGTTTCAATAATAAATATCAGTGCATATAGAAGAGTGATTTAAAACTTTTAAAATCTTAAATGAATTTAACTGGTATTACAATGAAGAATAGATTTACAAGGAAGACTATCCATTTAGTATATATTCTGAAATGTAAAACTTGGTATACATTTTCACCTGTTTGAGAAATGCATGTCATAAGTGGAAATTACATGAATGTGTGAGATTACACCAGCACTTTGGAATATAAACTTTAATGTATAGACATAATTATAAAATACATATTGGATAATTATTTTATAGAATAATAGTATTACTAAATACCTTGCTATTATATTTGTGACCTATAAAGTACAGAATTTTATTTTAATAAAATCTATCAATCTATCTATTGTTATTGTAGATTTAAGGTTTTACTATATTTAAATGAAATAGCATGGTGATTAAACATTTAATTTTATTATCTTACACTGATTTTGACATGATTTTTGGATTTTTTCACTTGTGTTTTCAGATTAGTTTTCATTTATTTTTCTACATTTATCTTTTCAGAGGTCTGTCACTGTAGAAGATGTAACTGTATTCTACTTAGTAAAGGCAATACAATTAGTTATTTTAAAAAAATCAACAAATTAAATGTCCAACAACTTTTGTGTCAAACTTATTTTTGGACTGAAATGTTAACTTTTACTATAGAGGCTCTTAGACTTAGAAGTAACCTTCCTGATTTTGTAACAGTTAGAAGCATTTTGCTTAATACAAAATTAAGCTTTTTGTTTAATGAATAGTGTTGACAAATAAGTTTATAAACAACTTGATTTCCATTTACTTAAGATTCTATTGCTTCTAATAAAGAATAAATAACTTACATTATGCTATAATTGATGTACCTCCACAAATCATTTTTAAATACATCATGCCATAGTTTTTGAAAATTAAGAATATGCAATTCAGATTTTGTTCTTACACATTCATCTAAGTCTTTCATATTTGGCATTTTGATTGATTAGACAATCTTAGCATTAAATATTTTTAGGAAAGAAGTATTAGATTTTAAATGTACTGTGCCTGGTGTCCATGATAAATTAATTCTACCAGATCACAAACATTATTATTATTTAAATTCAAGTTTCTTACAGAATTTTTAGAGCATAGCAAAATTTCAAAATTAGATTTGACCCTATATTCTGAGAAATATATAATAGTTTTTGCTGCTTATAGGTTTATTATGGAATATATGTTTACTATTTGATATTTAAAAATGAGTAAATAATTTTTAGTAATTTAATTCATACAAAATATTTTAAAAATTTCTGATTTATTTTACATATTTAGTTAAATAAACAAACTCTGGAAAATGAGGTATTGACATCAAAAATATTTTGTTAATGTAAGGAATTTTAAGGAAAGTTCAGAAATAGTTTTTAAAATTTCAGTTAATTATTGATTTTATTTTTATTTATTTTTAGTTTGCCAGCTATTTTTTCATATTTTAATCTTTATTAAATAATAATATATTTGTAAAATATATATTTAATAGTAAGGCAGTGGAATTATATAATGTAATGTTCATCTAGGTGCATAGGTGAGCGTGGTGGAAAGTAGAGGTTATATTTACACTCTTATCCTCATTAACCATGTCACTATACATAGTTAGAAATATCCAGCTACACAAATACGTGCAACACATAAACAGACCCACAGATAGTTTAGTGGTAGAAGGGGAGAAGAAAGGTAGAGATGTAGGGAGATGGGAGAGAGAGAAGAAAAAAAGATGTAAAAGAAGACCTGAGAGCAATGAAGTAGAGTAAGCAATAAAGACCGATAGTGTCCCTGGTGGTGGTTGAGATAATACAGTTTAATATTCTTGCCCAGGTCAAGTTTCAAACTTTTGAGCATTTTGACTCATGTAGTGAATACGGTGTAGGATATTTATAGGTTTCTATATTATCGCTCTGGTAAATGTCTACCTCATATAGTACAGTTTTATACCAATAGAACCTGTAACTCTTAGGATGAAAAAATAAAACCAACAAGTCTAGCATTCAGTACTACCCTATCATAAAGTAAGGAGGTCTAATTGAGCTATGTCTTTATATCCTGCTATTTGTACAAATAAAAGACTACATCTTGATGCAAAATAAACACAAAAGCACTGTTGTGACTATAACAGGGAGTCATATACTAATTTATATAATAAGTGGTTGTGCGCGCTTTATTCAAGATTATGGCTGCAAGAAATGGCATGAATTGCTGGGTGTGTTTAATGCTGGATTATAGCAATTTGAAACATGTCAAACACATGGCTAATGCCTCATGCTTCACTCATTCTTGCGTAAACCTGCATAGCCACCATCCATTATACCCTTGGTAACAACACAATTCTGCAAGTAAATATTGTTACACTAAGTAACCTTTCAATTCAAGTTGTTTAGGAAGAGAAAATGCAATCTTGTGCAGTCAGTTCTAGTGTCAGTTTAATGTTTCAAAAGGGAAGTGGTGTAGAGAATAAGTATCTATACAGTGACTTGCTTTTAAAAAAAGGAAAGAAAAGAAATAAGGAAAACTTAATGTTGGGGGGAGTAGAACTGTATCATTTGAATGCAAGATCTGAAGTTACTTTCTATGCATGGGACAAGTTGTGTCTAATGAAAGATTTCATGGTTTAACTGACAGTTCAGACAAACATTAAAGCAGCAACTTTAAACATCATTTTTTTCCTTTCAATGAACTGAAATTTATTTCCGTTGAATTTTATAAAATGTTTGAGGTAGGATTGAGACGAATGAATAATTTAGGTGGATGTACCTGGTATCACAAGCACAAACACTTTGAAAGAATATGCTGAATTTATAATTATTTAAAATATACTCTTAAAGGTAAATAGTAGCTTACCTTGATGTAAGAAGATTCCCTGTGGTGGAAATAGATGTTGAGATATCATTAGCATAAACTTAGTATATTCTAGAAAACATCTTCACTATTCTTAAAGACACATCTCTTTTATAGTGAACGCACTCCAGACTTGCTTCTTCAGGTATAGTACAAATGATAATCGTCGAGTTACACAATTTCTACCTTTATTTAACACATAATGTTGAATCATTGCTTCTCTTTTAAGAGCTAAAAATACTATAAACATTATTGTTTTTGTTCAGCATCATTACCATAACTCTCAGATGCCAACTTACAAAGTAAGCCACAATTTTTTCTTTTGGATTTTATAAAGGCAAAATTTCCAAGAAAAATAATAAAATCAACATTAATATAAGATTTTGAATTACGCCTATCTTTCATTCTAATGGTAATAATTCCATGACTGTCTTCATGTTGATTATTCTTAATTATATTTTGACCTTGATTATTACACAATAGTTCATGAAGATTTCTTTAATTCATGCAATTTAACGTTACAAGGCTTATATTAAATACTTGACTATATTTGACAATACTTTGAAAATCTTACTGTGTTGCAAACTCCATAAAAGATAAATATTTAAAATTAATTAGGATGCTTAAATTAAAATATAAGCTGCATATATAGTTCAAATGTATTGGAGAATGTAACATTTCAGTATAACACATACATAGATATATGTATACATATATTTTTCTATAGTTGGAGAGAAGCCAAACTATAATTTTCATATAACTAGTAAAGGCAATCAGACCTTTTCTCTGAATATTTTAAACATTGTGCATGTAAAATTTATGCCTAATTTGAATAGTTATTAGCTGCCTTATCTCAGAAGAGAGTATTAGTTTTATTTTTTCTTAAAAGTATCTATCAATGTGTATCAGTTTTAATTTTTATTAATTTTCTTTGTTAACATTAAATAAGGTCTTTAACAAATTATGCTTGCTCATGAATATTCTTGGTTCAAAAGTTTTATATTATAGCTATAGAAATTACTTTCTAAAGAAAGTACTTATGTTTTTCCTTTAAAAAATCTGAAAACTCATAAATTGTGTGTGCTTTATAATTATACTGACTGGCTTTACCAGATCATTTAATTATTGCTTGTATAAATCAGGAGCTCTTATTTTAAAAATTAAAATTTTAAAATCAGAAATAATTTGATAATTTATGATTGAATGAAAATACCCATTAAATTATAATTTAATCATTACTTATAAAAGTGATAGCATTAGTACACATAAAATGTCTATTGGATGGCTATGTATTTTGTTTGTAATTATCAATGTGTATATGTGTGTCCTTGATGACATTTTATTAAAAATTTGGGAAATAAAATTTTCTGTTTCTTCTAAATTATTAATCTAATATTTGCTTTAAAAATGCAGCTAAATTGTTGTCTGTACAGAATATTAATATTTGCCCAAGAGTGAAGCCATATAGCAACAAAGAACTAGATTGATAATAAGTTCAATGCCCGTTTTTACTTAAGTGAAGTCCACTGTCTCTGTCTTCGAATATTATTGTCATAGCCACAGATAACCAGTTTGTCTCTGAAATCCTGTCCGTAGAAGTAAAACAGTGAAGTGCATGTATTAGGTTATGGCATCGTATTCAGATATCTTTGAGAGGCAAAACTGATCTATGTAAACTACAGAATCAAGATGTACTGAGAAATTCTGGTGTGTCGGAGCACTTTGGTTATTTACTGCAAGGATTTCCACTGATCTTGGCATGACATCTCATTGCTATCCTGAAAGTACAGTATATTTATGCAGTGAAAATGATAAAACATTTATTACTGTAGAGAAGGTAATATGCATAATTTATGCTGTTTTTAGCACAATCATTAGTGATATTCTTGATAGATTTTATTTCCAGCTTTCATATCTAATACATGCCTGGAAAATTAATTTTATATCTTTCATTTATTTGCCTATGTTAAAATTGAGTTTTAAGTCATCTTCAAGTGAACAGTTTGATTGCTGCTCATGCATAAGCTTAATTACTTCCCAGGAAGGACAGTATTAAATGTTTTAAATGTCAGAAAAATAAATGAAAATGAGCTGTTTGATTAAAAAAATAGGCAATATCTGACGTGGTTGCAGCAGGAGCTTTTTCTTAAAATGCCTCCAAGGCAAAATTTTATTTAGTCACACGCACAAAAAGAAACCCATTATACTATTTATCATTGGTTGATACCATATGATTTGTAACACCCTTACAAAATTTTAATTTTGTATGATTAGCTGTGCATCATTAAACAACAGCCTTGCATAAGATGTGCTGTAAAATTCTGACAGAATCAAGATAGTGAATATTTAACATAAAGCTGTATAGTCATCCATGGTTGTCAAAAGGTAGATAATAGGAAACAGAGCAGTTCATGCAATCGTGCCTTCATTTAAGCTGGTTTTATAGGTAGACTTAAAAATGCGGGCATTCAGAAATGCTATTGACCATGCTCTAGACATGGTATGTTACTCTCCATTGTAGATGTGACCATCCCAACATTGCTTATAGAAACCGTAATTTCAGTGATTAGTATCTGGATGAAAACTGAATTTGTGTGGCTTTTCTTCGTAAATGACTCTTCCAGGCTTCCCCCCCACACACACACTCCACCCCCTCCTAAAGATGCTGCCTCTGTAATTGACAGAGAGGGACATCTTGATAATGGAAGTGTGAAGGTGTAACGTGTGTTAATTGATACTTCTTAATCACTTTTAGGTATTAAGTCATGATGCAGGAATCTGCGACAGAGACAATAAGCAACAGTTCAATGAATCAAAATGGAATGAGCACTCTAAGCAGCCAATTAGATGCTGGCAGCAGAGATGGAAGATCAAGTGGTGACACCAGCTCTGAAGTAAGCACAGTAGAACTGCTGCATCTTCAACAACAGCAGGTAAGTTTTGTTTTGTTTTGATTCCTTAAAAAAAGAAAGCCTGTTTCTTGAATAAGAAAAATGTGTTCAGGGCAAATTGTGGATGTTGTGTTAAGCTAAAAGACGCTGAGAATTTATTACTATTTTGAACAAAATTGAAGCATGAGTAAAGAGAGGATTTTCATCTTAGTTACGTCATAATCAGTATCAGAGAGCTCATCAGGTGCCAAGACAATTAAGTTCACTGGGTGATTTTTTTAGAAGATTGTGTAAAGCTTTGTGACAAATATTTTGTGGCTTTTATTTCACTGTCTTACATTGTGCTGCAGAACCTGATACTTCGTTTTCCACCAGAGGGCCACATTACTTGATACTTGCTTAGACGGGGATATTCTTCCAAGTATGAACTAAAAGTGAAAAGGACCACAAGGACTTTTCACAACACAGATGCTGGTCTGTAAAAGAGCTACAAATACTAGCTATAAATTAGTTGAAATTTGACAAGAAATTGTGAGCCAGGTAAACCCTGATTATTGATGCTGGTTTTCTTGAAAACTCGTTCCAAGATATTTCGAATACCTGTCTTTTGAAAGCATTAAACAGCATTTTGTTTTGTTTTGTTTTCTGGTAGTTTCTTATAAGATGCATTTGTTAACTTGAAATCTAGAAAAGTAAACATCTGCCCGATCAGGTATACTTTTAATTAGGTCATTATTCTTTTCTATGACAGGCCCATTTTTCCCAATTTTGTACGTCAGTGAAATATTCCTTTCAACCAAGAATGGCCACTTGATTCTTTACTGATTCATGTCTGCAGAATGGCAGAGAACAGAAAGCTTTTAAAGTAAATACTTAGCTTAGATCAGAAGAAATATACCAGTTCAAATAAAATTGTACTTATTTCTAACTAAAGATTATTTCTTTAAAAATAATTGAGCTGCATTCAGAGTAACTGTAAACAGAATCATTGAAATGAAATGAACTATTATTGCAAAATGTTTCAAATTAGCTGGCATATTAGCCATATGACTCACTAGATAATAAAAAAAAAGCATCTTAGAACTTTTTAAATGATGATACTGCTGCAAAATCTAGCAAGATAATTAGTGTAAATAAAAATAGCCTTTACAAAGTTAGAGTATATGTGTATATTAATGTCAAAAACTTTGTGCACCATTTTCAAGAACAATTTTTTAAAGAGTTCTGTCGGGTTCCCTATTGTATTGAAATTATGCCTTTTCACATATATGTTTTGTTTTCTTTTGAAACTATTTGCTCAGACCATCAGGAATTAAATATCTAATCAAGTCCCTGATATAACCCATTCTGCAGGTTCCTTAAAGTAAATGCTGTTTTTAAGATAATCCTTTTATAAAATGTATTTATAGAAAATTAACATCAATGAAAAGCTGTAATATTCCTGACACTCTTTAAAACTAAAGTCCTAAGAGCATATAGTCAAATCCATTTTTGTTTGAGATTAGGAGACTGATAATATAGGATATGCAAAAAACTGAAATTAACAATAAAAATTAAACACTAAAGTTTGGAACTAATAAAAAAAAACAGGTTCTACAGGGAAATGCAAAAAAACAACTTTTTTTCTTCAAAGTTCAGATTTTAAATAAAAAGAAAGCAGTAAAATCATGCAATAGCATATGGAGACATATTATGATAAGAACTGAAGGGTATGTTTATGAGATGAATTTGAGGTTGAGTATTTCTGTACATTTTTAATGTTAATTGTAAACAAAGTCAAATACAGAAACTTTTATCTTCTAGATACAAAAATGCATTTAGCCATGTATTGCATGTTTGTGGACTGATTTATAAAAGTGGTTTAGTAAAATGAGACTAGATGATGTCTACAAAAGACACTTCAGGAAGTATCTACAGAAAGATATGTAATAATTTAATAAATAAACATACAAAAACCTTTGTAAATGTCTCTTCAGTTGGTTGTTATTTAACTATATTAATGTAGTAAGATGCTTATGGTTATTGAGATTTTTTCTTCTGTGACTATATCTTTGAATAGCTCTTTTAGTTTATTAAGAATTGGAATATCTTACCTAAAATTAATCCAGCATTTAATTATAATATATTCAAGATATTTCAGAAAGAGTAAAAACATGGAGAATTACTTAAGAAAATTTATAGGAAAGAAAATAATTTTAGAATTCCTTTTATACTTGGTGTTTTTTAAAATGTAAAGATGAACTAATTTAAACAATTCTTTTAAGTGTAATAGAAAAGAGATTATTGTTTGAGGTCCCTTATTTAGAAATGTAGTTTAAGAGACAGTGAGTGATGGAAAACAAAGTAAATTTTATTTTCCAAGAACTTCTGACAGAATGTAGTGTGTTTTGAGAAAAGATTGTTTACCTTGATTGTTACGACTTTTCTAGTTTTATTAAAGTGAACAGTTAGACTTAATCATCCTTGCATGTAAGAAAAGTCTGTGTTTGGATATATCATAACAAATACTTAAAGATTTAAGTATTTAAAGATTATGTGATCAGAATGAAAGGTATTAATATATTATAGCTAGGGATTTTTACGACATTGAATTACTATTGAAATATTTCTGAAAACTGGAATACATTTAAGTTTTAATGTTTTAAGTTGATAGCTCATAAGATCCACATCTTTGTTAGTATGCCTTATTTTATATTCACTGAGAAATTAGTACTGAAGCAGCATTCTGATGAATTACTCTCTTTCATTCTTTTCTAATCTTATAAAATTACTACTAAATACTAGAATGTATAATATATGGAGGTAGCATATTTCCAATGTTGTTTTAGATTAACCACACTGAGAAATTATTCTGCATTAGATGTAGAATTTTATTTTGATATTAGGTTTGCAGAATTAATTGTTTGTGTCACTAGGGTCAAAATAGTTGCTAAAAACTTGATTGCTTTACAGGGTAGATTTGAGCTTGCATTTTGAGCATTCATTAAGTCAGATCATCTTTCTGAATGTTTTATGAGATTGTACTGCTTTGAAGGTGTTTCAGGTGATGATGATGCTTCAAAACATCTGGCTAGTATTTTCTTTCTGTTAGTTCGTTTATCCTCATCATCAGAACAGTCTTTGAGTAACCATTTAAACTCTAAATGTAATTATTTTATATTTAAGATGAATTCAAGAAAACTGCTATTTATTTGTATCTGACCTTCATAAATACCATCATTATCTATTATTTTATTTTATTTAAATAGCATCAGTCATGATCATTTGACAAAGGTGGTGTTAAAATATTTTATAAGCACTGCTTATGTGTAGAGAAATAAAAACAATGCAAACTCCAGCATTTTAAACATAAGTTGCTCATTCTTCATGTCTTTATTCTATTTTGTAAGTTTAATACATGTTTTGTATTTTCATATATGTAAATTATTTTAAAAAGCACAGCCAGAGTCTGTCTTAGCATGCATTTTGAAGCTTTGAATTTATTTGCTTCTCTTCAGTTTACTGTAGCTTCTTATTTTTGGTAAAGGTTAGCACCTTCTAATTTTGCACTAAATAAAAGTTTTGAGTAAATTGAAAAGCTCATGTAAAATTACAAAAGCTCTTTTCAAACGATGCATTTAAATTTTATGTATTTTATTCTATCAATTTGGACTCAAAATCTCGCAGTGTGTGTTAAAACATATATTTCGACAT
>PVKC010002128.1:0-5000 GCA_004027635.1 Crocidura indochinensis | reverse complement strand
TTTATCCTAATGTGTACTGTTTAGAGATATTTACAGATATTAAAAAAATTATGGGAAAATGATCAGAAATAATTCTATTCTATAATATTATTTTATTATTAGTTTATTCTCATTTGCTTAGGAAATAAAGTACATGTTCAAAATCTTCTTGATAAAAGTCATATTTAACTGGTACTGCAAAATTATAATTCCTTCTACAAGTATACATTTTCTATACAATTCTATAAATGTATAGTAAAAGAGTATCTGATATATAGTTTCAATTACTAACATTTAATTATAATATTAATAGTAAATATAAAGGTCAACATGATTTTTAATTAACTTACATTTTGAAGAAAAGTCTCATCTTTTTCTTGAAGTTGATCTGGCTATTCAACAAAGAAGTTCCTCTATTTCTCACTATAATGCAACAAAAAGTGTTCTGTTTTGGGGCTGGAGTGGTGGCACAGCAGTAGGGCTATTGCATTGCATGAGGCTGATAGGACAGACCATGGTTTGATGCCCTGGCATCCCATATGGTCCCCCAAGCCAGGAGCAATTTCTGAGTGCAGAACCAGGAGTATCCCCTGAGCATCAATGGGTCTGGCCCCAAAACAAAACAAAACAAAAAACCATTCTGTTTTATGTTAAATTGTGACTGTAATTGAATAAGCAATTGTAATATTCTCTTAATGGAATCTGCCAAATTTGGGTTGTGAATACAGAATTTAGTTCTGGAGACAATAATATAGTACAGATAACATGTAGCTGAACTAGATTCAGTCCCTAAGCACCATTAGGAGTGAGTAAGCCAGCACAGCACAATCAGGTATGGCAGAACATCTTTTACACAGGCACCCAAAAAATTCACAAACACACAATCACAGCAAAATTTGTAGATCTGTATTTTAAACCACCCCCACTTTGACCTCTATGATTCAGTTATTTTCCAATGATAGATGAGCAGAAAAATGTTGGTGAATTACTTTCTCATCCTTCATTATTAAAGATATACATGCTGTGATAGAGGAGGCAGTTGTACTATGGGACTTTTTGTGATTTCCAGGGGAAAATTTTGAAATATGTATTACTAGACTTATAAACATAGAGTTCAATATAAGTAGGAATTTTAAATAAAAGAACATTCCACACAAAGAGAACTCTATATATTATATATATAAGTGTATATATTTACTTATATAATTATTTATATAAATAAATATAATATAATATAATAATATAATAAAAAGTAAGAGGGACTTTCTGTGTATTTATATATAAGTAAATATATAATGTATGTATTTATATATACATATATAAGTATGTACATAAATAATCTATATGTACACATATATATCCCCACCTTTATTTACAGCACATCATAAAATAGTCATTCAATATTTAGATACAATTCATATAAACTATTTGGTATATGAATTAGAGTTTAAGATTAGAATTAAATTTGGAGTAGGAAGGTATACAAAATGGATCTATGAATTTAATTACGCCCAAATATTTATATTTTATTCTAAGTTGTTCATCAGATATTGAAGCCTTTTTAAAAGTTCGAAATATAATGGCAGGGGCCAGAGCGATAGCACAGCAGTAGAGCGCTTGCTTTGCACACGATCAAACCGGGACAGATTCGAGTTCAATTCCTGGCTTTCTATATGATCCCCCCATCCTGCCAAGAATGAGTTCTAATCACAGAACTAGGAGTAATCCCTGACCACTTCCAGAGGTGACCCAGAAACTGAAAAAAAGAAAAAAGAAATATAATGGCAAATATGTGAAAGAAAAATTTAAAACCATTTGAACATAACTAAAGGGATAATATAGGGAGTAAAATTCTTGCTTTACATGTGAACAACAGCAATTGGTTAACCAGCACATGTTTATTCACTTCAAGCAAGCCAAGAGAGACACTTAATTGAATATGGCCCAAACCTTTACCTATAAAAAAAAACTCACTAACCTTTGGCCTACTTGTACATTAAGCAGTATAGACAAAGGGAAAATAATATTGTATTGATAATAGTTGAGTTGAGGATAGAATATGAGGCATTAGGAAAAATGAAACAAAGAAACAAGACAGGGATTTTGAAAAGTGACTATAAGAATGAAACTACTTGAATTTAAGAATGACTATTAGCTATGTTTTTTAGAATGATTACTTAAATCTAATGCTTATTTCTTTGTGAATCAGTTGTAAATTATTTAATTCTATTTTAAATAATTAGCAATTTTAATTTACCTAAATAAATATTTATTGAATATGAATTTATTGAATCATTATTGACTATATTAAGCACTTACCAAAAGCATAAAAATTATATGTGATCCATCCACCCAAGATGCTTACTATGAAATAAGAATATAAGAAAAAATAATCACACATATAAAAGTTAAAATGCAGATTTTTTTGAATATCCCAAAGGTGTTATGAGTGCTATATAAAAAATAGACACATGGGCAAGAGAGATAGCACGGAGGTAAGGCATTTGCCTCCATGCAGGCATGCAGAAGGATAGTGGTTCGAATCTCTGCATTCTATATGGTCTTCAAGCCAGCCAGGAGCGATTTCTGTGCACAGAGCTAGGAGTAACATCAGAGCATAGCCAGGTGTGACCCAAAAACCAAAAAGAAAAAAAAAAGATAAGAAAAATAAATACAATGATGAGGTGGTCAGAAAAAATCTTGAGGTGAATATTGAATAGAAGTTAGGTAAGACTAGGCAGTATAAGAGGGACTTTCTGTGTATCACATCTAAATAATATCAAATAATTTCAAAATGCTTATTTATAATTTTGTTTAATTTTAGCTTAGCAGTTTATTTTTTATCATCTTGACCTAGAATTAATATATTAATGGGATAGCTTCTAGTATTATGATAGTCTATAGTAGGAGACAAATAGTCCCTTCGATTTGGATGGGTAATTGAGAGAAATCTTGTTTCAAGAACACATATTTATTCTTTACATTGCAATTCTATGCTTTCATATTCAGCTTATTGCGTTTGCTTCAACATTTACTTGTCCGATTGAAGTCACTGCTTAAGGGTCTATTATTGGTTATTCAGTGTCCATTGAATGCTAATTATTATTATTAAAAGTGATTCATGTGTCTGTCTTCATACAAATCACTAAATATTTTATTATTACAAAATGAAGATAAGACTTTTAGGTATATAGTTGTTGCTTTTAAGAACACTATTATCGTACCAAAGAGATATCATTGAGGTAGGCAGAAGGTCGGTGGTTCAAATCCTGGCATCCCATATGGTCCCTGAGCCTGCCAGGAGTGATTTCTGAGTGTAGAACCAGGAGTAACCCCTGAGAGCTGCTGGGTGTGACCAAAAACCAAACACCAAAAAAAAAAAAAAAAGCAAAAAACACAACACTATTATCATTCTTCACCAAATATGGAAGAGATGACTTGTATGATCATTACATTTTTCTGGTACATTCACTATATAGAAGTGTTACATATTTGTTTAGAAATCATCTACATCAATTGATTGTACTTCTATAAATTTTTCCTATCACAAGACTGTAACATGAGAATAAAATACACCCTATATCACAAGATTATAATAAATATTGATAGGAAGATATGCACACATATTATCTAGCATGCGCACAATAAGATTGTAAAATTATTACCAGTGATAAAGCACCTTTTTATATTGTTCATACATATTCTAATGTGCAAGTATCTTAATTAATTAAATGAACAATCTTAAAATAAACTTTGAGTAGTTATAACTTCATTTAAAATTAGAATTAAAGATCTTATATTCAAATTGTGTGCATGCTAGAACACTTGTTTATTACTCTTATTTACTGAATGTCGTAACTCCCAATCAAATCCCAAATTACTACATTTTGATTATCTACTGTTTTTTATCTCTATGGAAAAAAAGAGTCTTGTAAAAAGTATTGGTACACATTACCCACCAGCTATTGCTGGCTGTGTTTAACTAATAGGAGGTGTATTTTATTTAATTATAATATTCCCATTATCTTCTTAATACAGAGAGTAGAAAATTGATGTGCCTTTAATGGAGTCAATAGCCTATGAATAAGTGTAAATAAAATATTAGATAAAGATTTTCATTTTCATTTTAGCTAGTATTGTTGTTTTCATTTGGTGGGACCATAATTGGCAGTGCTCAGTACTTACTACTGGTCCTATACTCAGCAGTCTCTCACAAAGGTGCCTGGGGAACAATATATGATGCCAAATATTGAACTGACTCATTGCATACAGGTAGGTGCCTTACCCTTGTACTATCTCTCTGGCATAATTCAGCTAATTTTTAAACAGACATGTTGTGTTAATGAAGAATGTCATCAGCTTGATCAACAAATTATATCTCATTTCCAAAACAAAATTGTTGAAAATAATTTGAATTCAAAAACTGTGTACAAAAATATCTTAAAAGACAATTTAAAAAGGAAGATAGACATTTCTATCTATAAACCTAGTCTCAGTTGCCTGATGTGACATATAATTTAGTTTAACCACCAAAATGCTTAAACATATACTGGTATCTGATTTGTACTATAACCAATATTTCCCCCAAAATTGATGTTAATCTGGCCAAAAATGAGATATTTTTAAAATTATATTTTGGAAATGAAAATAGTTAAAGAAATTTAAGATGTTAATATGGAAGAGTATAAGGGGTAAGGAGCTTGCCTGCTACGCGAATGATCAGGTTGAATCCCAGGCACATATAACTCTCCAAGCACCACAAGGAATGATCCTTGACTGCAATGAAAGGAACAAGTTCTCAGAATTGTGAGGTGTGGTCCCTAAACACAAAGCAAACATAATCAATTATATATAGATGCATAATAAAATCAGTGGCTTAATAGTATAATAAGGACAAGTAACATTATAAAGTTATTGTGTATAGTTTATTATTTACATACATTGGTGACCCATACTCTTAAATTTAAATATTGTATTATGTCAATAGTGAGAACATTGTTAGTCTCTATGTTATTAGAAAA
>PVKC010002127.1:19926-45500 GCA_004027635.1 Crocidura indochinensis | reverse complement strand
TCTACATAAGAAATTCAAACTCATTTGATTAATCAGACTAGTGATTTTAGCCATTGTTAGAAAATGATGAATCTTGGACCAAAATCTAAACATCTTAGTCCATCTAAATCATATATTATTTTCCTAATTCATTTTAATTATATTAATGAAATGTTTTTTTAAAAACTCATAAACTTCTCCATAAGGTTCAAATCCAAAAATGTTTACACTATTCTAATCCTAAACTCAAAGTATTGTTTTCTTTGTACATTTTCTATTTTTTTTGTTCACAATTTTATTCAATAGTGTTCAGTATCTGAACTCACCATGATGTTCTATTCTATATGTTTTCGTGAACCTGAATAAAATATAGATGAATTCCTAATTAATAATTCATACAAATGCATAGGAGAGAGTAGGTGGTTACTGCTTGATACCTGTGCATTGACAGTGTAATTTAATTCTTGACCCTTTGTGTTATGCTGCCTTTATGGAGGAGAAAACGTTTCTGTGTTACTGGAAATGATTAATGTACCACCTAAGTGATAGAAAAGTTATCTTCAAAGAGGCAATCTTTATTGTACTTATTCAATGTCATTCACTTTGCTTATGTCTTTGTCTCTGACAAAATATTTTCTACCTGGTATCTCATAGCTATACAATGAGACATGAAAGTCATACATTCAAACAATCTTGTTAAAATAGTGTTATCTAATGATTCCAGCTTTTTTCCTGCTCTTAAATGTGTGACTCTATGTTTGTTACTCTAAGTCACCATGGTAAAGAGATTGGATTAGAAAAAGTATATAAAAAGTTATCATTCATGTATAGTTGTGATTATATTATCCAATATATATTATTTATTTTAGAATACAATATAAATATTTCTTTCAGTTTTGCTTATTTTTTAACACATTGAGATTACTGTTTGCTTTTATTAGGTATACCTATGAATTTTCCTTCAGGAATACCTAGAATTTAATTTAACAAAAATTATTTTCTAAATATAATAAAAATCACATATTTTAATATCTAGCAAAAGTATCTTATTTAACATGTTTACATAGCTAAAAGTATATATATTTTTTGTTTGGGGGCCACACCTGTGACTCTCAGGGGTTACGACTAGCTATGTGCTCAGAAGTTGCTCCTAGCTTAGGGGATAATATGGGATGCTGGGGGAATCGAACTGAGGTCTATCCTAGGCTAGCACGCTGCTTGCACCACTGCTCTGGCCCCTAAAAGTAATTTTTAATTAAGAAGATAAGAGACTAATTATTGTTCTGTGTGAGATATTAAAAATTATATGTAAATGGTTTTTTTTTCTCAAAACTATTATGACTTTCTTCAATAATTTATTATTTCCTTTAATGTAAACTTTTTTTGAGAGGAAAGGCTTTACTTATATATATTTATTTGTTTATTTATTTTTTTTAGGTTTTTGGGTCACATCCAGCTGCGTTCAGGGGTTACTCCTAGATCTACACTCAGAAATCGCTCCTGACAGGCTCCGGGAACCATATGGGATGTCAGGATTTGAGCCACCGTCCTTCTGCATGCAAGGTAAACACCCTTCCTCCATACTATCTTTCCGAACTCTTTTTACTATGATTTTAACAATTCATTTGATTCTCCAGCAGGAAATTAAATTTGTTAAAATTCAAACACTTCTGTAATTTACCAATTGATTCATTTGAAAGATAGAAGGATATATTTATATTGGTGACTACACATTTAGCAATTTTTATGCTACCTTAAAACGTAAGTAAAATAGAATTTTTTGTTTTATTATGTAGTTTGTATAAAATAATATGTAATGTGATATGTTCATTTGCTGTACCATTCTAAAATCTTAATTTCCTAGACTTATTATTTTCTTCTGTGCTTGGGAATGAAACTGGCTCTCATACAAGCAAGGCATGTAGTATGCTCTTGAGGCACAGTCACTGATATTGGACCTATTTTTATTTTTTGATTTTGGTGCCATGCCTTGTGATGATCATGACTTACTTCTGGCTCTGTTGCTAATAGGTGTTTGGAAAACAATATATGATGCTGGAGATCGAACCAGAGCTAGATCGAACCAGAAAACACTTTTGCCCTTGCAGTATCTCTCCACATTCATTTAACTTATTATGTTTAATAAAGAAAAGCAATATTCACTGGATAAAATAAAATGTATTTTTATTTTATGGAATAGCTTTTAATTTATTTGAAGAGTAATATATGAGGCATTCTAATCTTGTCATTCCTAGAAGATTTACTGATATTTTACAAGATAGATATCAGTAATTTTTGTCAATATTTTAAATTTCTCTTAACTAAGGTCAAATTCTTAAAATCAACATATGAACAGACATTATTTAAGAATTAGTTTAATTTGGGAGGCATTTTTTTTTATCATTTCGGTAAACCGAAATTTTTTTTTTTTGGTTTTTTGGCCACACCTGGTGACTCTCAGGGGTTACTCCTGGCTATGCGCTCAGAAGTGGCTCCTGGCCTGGGGAACCATATGGGAAACCGGGGTATGGAACCGCAATCTGTCCTAGGCTAGCGCAGGTAAGGCAGGCACCTTACCTCCAGCGCCACCGTCCGGTCCCAGTAAACCAAAATTTTTAACAAATAAAGTAATTTGAATAAAATATTTTAGTATCAGGATGATTAAAAATAAATAAAATATCATTTAAAATAATAATTTCTATTATGAAATAATAATTTGCTATTCTGTTCCATATACACTGTATTGAGAGTTTAACTGGAATTAATAAACCTATGTGAGAATTATAAACTCAATTTATACAACTAGTATCCTAGAGTATCCTATCTCTTATGATGTTAAGACTAGGGATAAGAATTTGGTTACCACTTTGATGCAACACAATAATCTAAACACATTAATACACTGATAATATTATTAATGATAATATTTTCTCTATGTACAGTTAGTTTTATCAAATATATTCTACTTGTGTCTGTCTCATGCCCCCTTCATTGATGCAGTATTTAGGAGTTTTTGTTTTGTGTTTCTGTGTGGGTTTTTTTTTGTAGCACACTTATTTCAAAACCAAGAGAGGAATATAAGAAAAAAGAATAGAAACATGAAAATAAATTACCATGCAGAAAGTTATATAAAAATTGACTTAAATATCTAAATATATAAAATATTTATTTTAATTTCATTTTTTCACCATGATTTAAAATTTTATAATGCTATCAATAATAGGTTTTCATGCCTATAACATTCCAACACCACACCCCAAGCAGAGTGTCCATTTCCCTCCATTGTTTCAGGGTACCCTATGGTGACAATCCCCAAAGATAAGTAATATTTATCCTGCTTGCCTTAAGAATTTTCTTTAATTGTATTTGTTTTACTTTTTTTTTTTTGGATAGGGGCTTCCATATAGTACCATATAATAAACAGGATATCCTGGAAACCTTTCATGTGGGATTACTGGGATTGATATGTCTCTACCTCAGTAGATGCCTTTTTATTCATTGGTTGGGAACATCTTTGAATGTAGCACCTTGGATTGGTATTGAAACCACTTGGTCCCATCCCCAGGTGTGGCCATTTCCCTCAGATTAAATACTAAGACAGAGTGGAAGTATCTCTCTTGTGTTTCCAGAACTCCTCAGAACAGCCTGATTCAATGTCACTATGTACCTGAAATACTACTGTGAATGATTTGTAATCCACTTTGGTCAAAATAAAAATTATTAAAAAAAAGAGAAAGTTAAAGCAAAATTACAAGTTGAAATTATTTGAAAGTATATACTATAAATTAAATAATATTTAACTATTTTCTAATGGAAAATTGTGGAAAAAAATTTTGGAACATGATGGGAGAATGGGTATTGGTCTTAAGGTCTCAGGATTGGTGTTCAAAATTAATACCAGAGGTACTTCTGTGTTTTATTGTGCTGGGGAGCAAAATATGCACTCAGTCCATTGAGTTATATCTTCAGTCCCAAGGAATTGAACTAAATAAATTTCCTCCAATGTTTTGTCTCCTGCTTTCTTATTGACTTCTTTGTTATTGTTGTTTTGTAGTTTTTCTTCAAGTTCCTCTATGCATTCTTCTAACTGTGTAATTTTGCTATCTTGGTTTGTTAACATGTTTTTCATTTTCCCCAATTACAATTGAATGGATTCTTTATTTTCTGTAAAAGTTCTTCTTTGAGTTGGTTGAATTATTCATCTATAGATCTCTTAATTTCTCAGGCTAGTGATTCTTTGATTTCCTTGCTAGAGTATTCATTGATGCTTTTAGGTCCTCATCTATTGGGCTTGTGTGATTTGGTGGACTTGCAAACTTGATAGTATTTCTCTCCATTTCCCCAGCTGCTAGTGTCTTCCTTAATATACCCATATTTCTTTGCATTTGGTGATTTTGAATGTTGAATTTTCAGGTTGTATAATAAAGTGGTCTGCTGTACTGATTATATTAGAGATTCTTTAATTATATCTGATTTAAAGTTATTCTTCATAGCCAGATGGTTTGTCTAAGTATGATAGGAATATTACAATCTTCTTCAGTGTTTTTGCTATTGTTTTATGAGCTGTGGATTATCTGAGGAGGTTGGGTGAACTGACTAGACCTATATGGTATGTTAGACTATCCTTGTTTCACATCTACCCTGTCTGGAGATGCAGGTGCAGTAAGTATGTGCTTGGTTCACGGTCCTGCAGCATATTTTCATAGATTAGAGGGTATAACTCAGGTTTCCCTAAAACTAGATTCAAATTTAAAGGTGCATTATTAGATCATCTATTATCAATTTCTGATATATATTAGAGGGTAGTGTTGGACAGGTGCTGTTACCATGGGTTAAAGAAAATGAGATAAGAGAAATGTTGAGTATTTCAAATACAGGCATAAAAATTAAAAAACCTTAGGGGCCAGAACCGGGGCAGTGGTGCTAGAGGTAAGGCATCTGACATGCAAGTGCTAGCCTAGGACGGACCTGGTTCAATTCCAGGGCATGCCCTATAGTTCCCCCAAGCCAGGGGCGATTTCTAAGGGCATAGCCAATAGTAACCCCTGAGCATCAATAGATGTGGGCCCAAAACAAACAAACACATAAAAAATAAACTTAGTACCTGCTTTATAAACAGATAAAGTAGTCTAGAATAGGAGAACTTTCCCTAAGTCAGTGCTTCTCAATTATTTTCTGTCATACCCCCCTAAGAAGAAGAAAACATTTTTTGCACCCCCACGGGACTATAAATAGTATTTTTATTTAAATAAAATACCTTTAACCTGCAAAGCAAAAATATATAAAATAATTTGAGCTGATTTTTAAATCAGAGTTGATGTCTGGATTAATGGCTACAATGAGCACGTTTTGTAATGCATAGCTTTTCGAGGGGGTTTGAAGCAGGACACAGAAACCTCTCAGCTCCAGAGACATACAGAGACATAAACACGGGGCTTAGCTTGTTATGACAGTGTTTGAGGAGGTCAAACACTCCCCCTTTATGAAGCCTTGCTTCCCAAAGGCTGGCCCCACTATTTGAGAAGCACTGCCCTAAGTGTAGTTCTTAAACTATGGTATCTATGAAATAATCTTTATACTTAGTAGAAAATTAGGATTTAGAAATTAAAGTAGAAAAATATCAAAATGGAACCCTGGGAGATAATATAATGGTTTCTTCAAACACAAGGTGGAGAATTTGGTCCCCAGTGTGATGAGACCAAACCCAACAGTTCTACTGTTTGTCCTGTCAGTCATGCTGTCTGACACAACCTGGTACTTTTTAGCCACACCATAGTCATCTGTGTGCTAGTATCTTCACTGAAATTGTGATCCCTGGCAAACACTTGCTACTATGTTGATGTATGGGTGCCACAATAAGTACAGCATCATGTCTCATTGACTATCTATGAGCTCTTCTCCTTCCCCAGGCAAGAAGTACATCAAAAATGTTAAACAGGCTGAGCAAATATGTGAGTGAACACTGAAACTAACAGAATATGTCCCTCTGTGAACACAAAACTAAACATGCCTGCATCCACAAACATATTACCAAGTGTATATGTGCAATCACAGCCAAAGTATCCACAGCATCAAGTCTACCAGAATTACATGGAACGATGGAAAATCATCTTTTCTTGCTTCCTTGAAAATGTCGAAGAAAAAAAAATAATGCTTAGAAAGTGATCTGAAAATGGTACTTCATGGGTTTTAACATATAACAGGATTTCCATAAATTAATTAATTCTTTCTCCTCCTGGAAATATTGTTAAATGCTATTAAAGTAAGCAGCTAATGAGGATCTCACAACTGCTTCTTGGGAGGTGGTTTTTTTTTTTCACTCTGTGCTGTGGAGCTGGCATTGACTTCACATTATAACCCAAGTAATTATTCATCAAAACTTATCTTGCTGCAAGCAGTTCATTCTTACCCTCACAGATGTCCCCCTTGATGACCCAGAGCAGCATGAATGTGTGCTAAAAATAGCAGCTTCATAATTGTAGCAGGCAGACATGGGGAGATTTCACGTTGATGGATTTTTCATCACTTGGTTTCTGAGCACTCCTCTCTCATGAATTGACTTCTTGAAGATATTTCTAAAAGATAAATATAGGCCTCTCTGCATGCCTTTGTCCTTAGAGATATTAAGTAGGTTTCTTACTGTGAATAAATTCAGCTTTGAATTTTAATGAAAAATTATTTTCTCCTCTACTCTTTCCCCCATCATTTCCCCACAGTTGAAGTGGAAGTGTCAGCTCTAAAATTGTCACTACTCTGTCTGATAATACCAGATATTAAAAAGCACATTATTTGCTGGCACTCACTGTACACATAGATGTGTTCAAATCTGTAGAGATGAATGTTTGTAAGTCTAAGACCACTTCAGCCTCAAGAAAGTCAAGTTCTTATGTAACAACCAAAGAAGCCTTTGACTCCAATCTTTTATTTTCAAGTCAGGGGGATACTTGGGCCACTCATTACCTCAGTGGTGTACAAGGACTACACCTATCTCTGTGTTCAGGAGGAACTTTTGGGGGTGGTTGGGGACCACATTTGTGCCAAATATCAATACAGAGACAACCAAAGTGATTGCATTCAAAGAAACTGGTTTACCTGCTATATTATCTCTCCAGTCCCTTCAATATTTACTTTTTATTTTTCCTTTTTGGTTTTGGACCAATCCAGCAGTGCACAGGGGTTACTCCTGACTTTGAGCTCAGAAATCACTCCTGGCAAGCTCACAGGACCATATGAAATGCCGGGTATTGAATCTGGGTTGGCCACGTACAAGTCAAACATCTACCCACTATGCTATCATTACGGCTCCTCTTTATTTTTTATTAATTTGATTTTAATATTCTTGTCTCCTATCCTTTTTGTTTTCAGTCATATATTAAGTAAGGATGAATTAAATCCTAATATATTAACTCCACCTTTGTCAAGCAAGAAAAATTTATTATAAAACAATCACCTGCCATTAATGATTTGTTGGCATAAATCTGTCTAGATGTTTCCTAGAGCTTTGGATCTTTATCATTTTGGTTCCATATTCCCTCAAGCAGTTATTCCAACGTGTCTTGATTCCTTCTTGCCAGTAGAAATATTACCCTAAAGTCAAGCTTCTAGGATGTTTAGATGAATTTAGCAAGTCAATTCTTACACAAACAGGAGGGTTATAGAACAGTGAACAGTCTGCCTTCAAGAAATTTAGATTCCAAGCATGCACAATGACTATGGTTATAATAAAACAGTTCATAATTTAAGTTATGTTTCAATCTTCTTGCTAAATATCTGCTAGTAGTTGTTAAAATAAAACCGACAGACACTATATATAAGAAGTACAATGTGATGATTTGATATACACATATATATTGGAAATTTATTAACAATAAATTTAGTTAAAAATTCTTCACCTTGCATGTTTTCATTTTTATGATAAAAACATAGCAATAATTTGCAACTCGATTTATTTTATCATAAGATTTGAAAGGAGACCTCTAAAGAAGATGGATTTTATTTCTACTCAGGAATATTCATGGAACATGAACTCTATACTGATTCTTATTTAGGTATTTTTTAAAAATAGTTTTATTAGTTAATTCACTGGTGTCAGGGATGGGTCTCAAGGGTAAAATGCAAGTCTTGCCTTTTTAAGTTCCTGGTTTGAATCCCTGGGTCATATTCCAACTCTTTCTGTCTTTCTGTCTGTCTTTCTTACACGCACAAAACTGGTTAGCTCTTTAATACTTACTAGATAGCAATCACTATATTAAATATCTCAAGTGTGTTTAGTTAGTTTGTTCCCACAGGAAGCATAGTTTGGAAATCTTATTTTAAGAAATGATTACAATATTCAAAATTATAAAGGAAAAAAATGTAGCAGAAGCAGTCTTCAAATGTAGACAGTCTAATTTGAGATCATATATTTTAACTATAATGGTAAACAACCACAGTTGGTTTTTCTTTTCTAGAACAGCAATGCATATTCATTGAAATACTAGTCTCTCAGAACTCTATTTGAGAAAAGAGGTTCTATGAATATGTAAGCTTGGGAAATATGTCTTGTATGGAATTTGTGGCATATTTTAACATATTTAAAGCTCATATATAAATACTGCAGGGAGGAGAACATTTTAACCTTGTACAACATGTTTTCCCAAATGTTTGCCTATAGAACACATTTCATCACATGGTTTCTTATATGTTCCTGAAAAAAGGTTGCAAAAACTCTCTCTCTGATAATAATATTGTGGGGAAGAGGGGTGGAGAACATACGATGTTTCTAGAAAGACTCAGGGTATAATGCGATAAAGAACCCATAAAAGTGAAGAATTCAAAAGAAAATTTTCTTGCTTTAGATAATGTATGACATTATTGAAATATTAGATGACCATGTTTTTATATTTGTTTCTAATTCTGACATTAGATTCAGATTCATCTTATCTTGTTAGGATACTTAGTATACTTCATATTGATCTTGTTTATACAGGGAAGTCAAATTTTTCTTTTTACGTTTTTTAATGTAAAGTAACTAAAGAAGAAAAAACATACTTTTTAAAAGTATACATATGCAAATATATAATCATTTGTGCCAGATAACTTTATGTCAGTAAGTATTCTTCAAGTTGAATCACTCGCCTAACTTCTTTTTCTATTAGTTTATTCTAATTCAAGTTTTATTATAGTTACATTAAAATATAATCAACATAAAAGATATATTACAGGTATAGAATTATTTAAAGGTTATTTTTGATACATATACAAAGTACAATCAAGACAATAGACATATGTCATCATATGCCATATTTTTTCTTCTAAAGTTTGCAATTCCTTTCTTAAGTAACTATCTGATTTTTGTCTGTATAGATATAATTGTCCAGAATTGTACATTAATGATATCACACATATTCTCTCCTCTTATGGGGTATATGCCTTTATTATTTAGCATAATTATTTTGAGTTTTTTTCACATTGTTTATCATTTTATGATGCAGTAGTACTGCAGCATATGGGTAAACACAATGTTTCCTATATGCTGATAGACTTTTTTTTAATTTGAGTTTTGGATTACCAGATGTGGCCCAAAGAAACCAAAGGGGAAAAAAATACTGAAGAACTTCTTGCCTTTGTTTGTTTGTTTGTTTTTGCTTTTGGGCCACACCCTGTGACGCTCAGGGATTACCCCTGGCTATGATCTCAGAAATCACTCCTAGTTTTGAGCACAATATGGGACTTCGGAAGATCGAACTATGTTCCCTCCTAGGTCAACTACGTGCAAGGCAAACACTTTACCCCACTTGCTATTTTTTTAATAAATATTGCCATAAGCATTGTAGAAAGGCTGTTTTATCAATTGATTATATACTTTGTATTCATTAGTATTTCTAAATATTTTTGGTTTGGTTGGTTGTTTGAACTATACCAGTGGTGCTCAGGGGTTACCCATGATTCTGCACTCAGTAATCACAGTTGGCTGGGGAGACCATATGTGATGCCAGGGATAAATTTGCATCTATTCTGGGTCAGCTGCAGGCAAGGCAAATGTTCTACAACTGTGCTACCATTGTGGCCCAGTATTTCTATATTTTTACTACCTATTTCAGATTTATGAAATTAGATTTATTGATTCATGTATTAATAATTTAACAGTTCATCGTTTTATCTGTTATTGGCAGTTTTAAGGACACTTTTCTTATAATACAATAAAATATTATAACCTTTATTTTATTTTGATGTGTGCAATTTAGTGAAAGATATATAATACATTACACTGAATATAGATAGAAGGAACAATGAAGGGGAGGAAAAGAGCAAGATATAGAGGAGAGAGTATGAGAGAACAAAGGAAGGAGCCAAGTGGTAATGCTTATTTTAATAAAAACAAATTATTTGTAAATGTTACTCTTGATCAGTAATTCAAGACTCTAAGGTCTCAAAAGTAAATAATTAAGATGATTTAAGGAATTATAATAAGTTTAGTGAGACTGACACTAAGGAAGACAGGGAAGAGGTAAAGAAGAAACCATAGACAAGAATTCATAGAGTAACAGATAATTACAAAGCATTTCTAACTTAAGACAATGCAGGGGGAAAAGATATTA
Source organism: Crocidura indochinensis (assembly GCA_004027635.1). Taxonomy (NCBI): domain Eukaryota; kingdom Metazoa; phylum Chordata; class Mammalia; order Eulipotyphla; family Soricidae; genus Crocidura; species Crocidura indochinensis. The sequence goes on along the minus strand of PVKC010002127.1, from coordinate 34,941 downwards.
TAAAGCTATATATAGAAAAATGTCTTGATCTGAGGTATTTTAGAAATTTTACTTTTTCAGAAGAATGGAGAGGGGCAAGAATGGAAACAGCAAGTAGAACTGTTAAGAGACATATAATAATAGGGGGATGAGATGTGTTGTGACTGCCATGATAGCAGCTAAGACTAATGACTAGATGAATTTGGGGTTTATTTTGAAGGCAGATAATATGATTGACTTAAGAGTTTGAAGAAAGTAAGTGAAAACATAGAACTCATAGTGAAATTAATTTGAGGAAGTTTGGGGAGTAAGAAGGGGAATTTAAGGGTTTTGTCTTTACAGTGTTTATTTGGAGTACTTAATGGGAAGCTAAGAGGAAGAATATTGAATAGACAGAGATCAAGGCAGAGGATAAGGTTATAATTTGTTTGGGCACTATCGCATAGGACTAAATAAGGTCATCTTTAGAGTAAAAAGAGAATTTCTAATATTTTGGGGAGGATTTTAGTCAATACTTGTAGCCCTAAAATTATGAATAGGATTTAGTAAAATTGATTTTAAGCTATATATTCTCTAGTGTTTAGTGGTTGGGAGTGATCAGGTCAGTTGTCATATGCTGAGCTTTTTTTTCCCCCCCGCTAAGGTTATTGAGTAGAAGTCAAGGTGATCACTTTACAATTATTAGAGAAAGCAGTATAATCAAAACCTACTTAGAAGAATAATTTAAGTCAACGACCTTAAATGACATCTTCCAGTGAGATGAAGATTTCCCATGAGAAAGCAAATGTCTTCAGTAACAGAGTGAAAATATTAATATTAATAGCTGGCAACAGTGGAAACATTCTCTCCTTAGGAAAATAACCAGATCTGTTACATGGAGTGAAATGTGACACCATGAGAAGTTCAGGGAACAATAGAGAACACCAAGCTCCTCTGCATTAGGAATGATCCAGCAGAGAGCAGAAAGTTAAAGAGAAAAGAGCTTCTGTGGGTCATGGCAGAGTTAGTTGCTCAGGCATATTCGAAGTAGCTATATTTCTAATGATTATCATTAAATCTTTATTGAAACTCTTTCATTTAGACTCAAAGTCTTGAAAGTGTTGTACATAGGCTAATGTGTTTAGTCAGTGCTTTAACTTCTTGTATGTGTCTGAAGGAGTTTATGATTGTTTTTTGAATGTGCAACACAAAGTTAATTGTTCAGGAGAAAGGAATAACCAATTGAGAACTTAGCTTGAAGAATAAGAAGTCACTGGAGGATGGGGGAGAGGGGTTGTAAAAGTGGGAGCCAGAAATGGTTCGAAAGTATAAATCACCAATTTCAGTCTGTTAAGAGACATACAAGTGAGGGTTTAATTAGTTACAGGCTTATAACTTTGAATCAATATTGAATAATTTTCAAAAATAAATTTAAGTATAGCTTTTTATGGTTGTTTTGGGTATTTTTTTTTTTTTTTTGGATTTTTTGGGCTACACCGGGTGATCTCAGTGGTTACTTCTGGATATGCTCTCAGAAATCGCTCCTGGCTTAGGGGACCATATGGGATGCTTGGGGATTGAACCCAGGTCTGTCCTGGGTCAGCCACGTACCAGGCAAATGCCCTACTGCTGCGCCATCACTCTGGCCCCTTTTTTGTATTATTTTTAAATAAAAGGAGCTAGTTTGAGTGGTGGTTAAAGGCATGTCATGTTAGTTAGTTCCCTTTTTTTTTGAGCAATCAGTTAAATCTACACCTTCAACCACTTCTCTTTCTAGGTCTCATACACTAGGGCACTGTGTGCTCTGTAAAAACACTCTAGGCCAGTTACTTCACACAGGGATATTCGTGGTACCCTAGGCCTGAAAAACTATCCCATTAGTCATTTGGGAGCCCTAGAAACCATGCTTGCTATCTATTCACTACCACCACTTACGTTAATATTTCCATGCTTAACCTTCTGTGTGGTATTATTTATTTTCACCAAAATAATTTAAAAATTTCATAAAGCACAAAGAAATACTAATGTGCTATCTTGGACTTAATTTAAAATTAGAAGAAATTTTAGTATTCAGCACAGCCAGGCATTAAGCTAAAATAATACACACACAAACAAACCAGAAATGTAAGGCTGTTGGTTTATCTTAGGCCAAATTAATCAGAATCTTTAGAGCAGTGGTCCTCAAACTAAGGCCGTCCGGCCACATACTGTATTTATTCCCATTTTGTTTCTTCACTTCAAAATAAGATATATGCAGTGTGCATAGGAATTTGTTCGTAGTTTTTGTTTTTACTACAGTCTGGCCTCCAAAGATCGGAGGGACAGTGAACTGGCCCCCTGTTTAAAAAGTTTGAGGACCCCTGCTTTAGAGGATATGTAGTTGGAAACTGTTCAAATTTGGGGGATATTTTCAGAAAACATATTAATGTAGAAGCTACTATATGAAAAATATCCAAGAGGTTGTTCTACCTTCAAGATATTTAATTCTAGATTGAAATATGAGTTTTAACACCATTTTATATGGAGCAAATTACTTAACTTTTTAACGTTCAAGGCTTTTGTCAAAAAGCCTTATCATCTCATAATAGAGATGACAGCCAGGAGAACTGATCCATGGTTAAAGAAAAACCTTGCAACAAATATCCAGGGAGTGAGTTAGGGCAGAGAAGGGCCCACTATGACAATAAAAGATAGCTCTGGATAAGAACTGGATGCTGAAAAGATATAAAATGATACATATGATATCACTTCAGTAATAGTATTACAGACCACAGTGTCTAAAAGGATAAAAGATGAGGAGAAAAGAAGAGGGCAAAAGATGGAAAGGAGAGAAGAGAGGGAGAAAGAGAGAGAAAAAAGAGAGAGATAGAAACTAGAGACAGTGATTGGAACATTGTATGACTGAAACTCAGTCATGAACTTTTTAATGACTGTGTATTTCATCATGATGCAACTAAGCAATTTTATTTAATATATAAAACCAAAATACCTTATCTATAATAGTTCAAAAACATATATGCATAAAAGATTTTGCCTGTAACACAGGAATAATATTACATTTTTTGAATAACCCAATAATTATTAGAAATGGGTTAATCTGTGGCATTGTTTTATCATCCAGAACATAGATTCAAGTTGACCCACTGGCTGTTTTTATATAAATACATATGTATGTATGTATAAAGAATAATATCTTTTTGAATTAATTACTAGATAGTAAATGGTCTTTTAGATTTTATTAACATGCCCAAACTTGAAAAATTTTACAATCATTATTTAGTAAATCAAATAGAAGAAAAAGTATGTTACAAGAATTAGTAAGTGCAAACATTCACCAAATTTAAAATCAGGAAATAAAAAGGTGAAACCCATCATTATATAAAGGTCTCTGTGATAATATATGTCCAACAATTTTTTCTGCAGATATCATTTTAATATTTAATTCTAAAATATTATTTATGAGTATGATACATTTATATATCTTAATTTAATTATAATTTACTATTGTTTGAATGTCTATTCCATTATTTTCTGTAGTTGCTTACTTGAAAGTTTGGAGGATCTTCTTCTGGTGTAAGTTTTGAGGAGTTTCTGTTGTTTAACAAGATGGATATTCAACATCTGCTAGTGTTCCTTTCCTCACAAGAATTCTCTTTATGAAAATTTTGTATTTTCAACATTTAAAGGGCATTTGACACAATTTAGTAGAGTCAAGTCTCCAAGTAGATGAATTATGGAGCAAAATTTATATAAAAATTCTTCAACTTCTAAAAGTCATTGAAAATGAAGGTGTATCAAATATTTGGACTGGCAGTATGACCTGGGCTGGTATACACTAGACTGCTTTTTCTTCTTAGCCATTTGACCACAAATATTTGAAGAGAGAGTTTTTGAATGGTAACATACAACTTGTACAGGCATTAGATATAGTTTCCCCTTAACTTTGAAGAGATGCCAATGCAATTGTTTTTTGCTTAAAGTGACTCACATTGCTCTAAATTATTATAACTTCTCTATTTGCCCTTCCCTATGGCAAAAATAGAAGAAAAGATGAAAATTTAAAACCTCTATTAACTCTATTACATTTTTTTTACTACTCAAATAGCTGGGCTTTTATAAATAAGCTAGTAGCGTCTCTAAATTAATTTATAGAATTATACTGAGAAAACTTGACATGTAGGAACATTTTAAAGGTTACACCAAACAAATTGATATTTGTGAAACTAATTTACTAACTTTTTTTTTTGATTTTTTGGGTCACACCCGGCAGTGCTCAGGGGTTACTCCTGGCTCCATGCTCAGAAATTGCTCCTGGCAGGCACGGGGGACCATATGGGGCACCGGGATTCGAACCGATGACCTTTTGCATGAAAGGCAAACGCCTTACCTCCATGCTATCTAACTTTTAAGGATATCAATTTATTGCAATTTTATTATTTATTTTTTGAGGTAATGAAGTTAATAGCAATTTCCATATTACTGTTGCATACTTGTAATGTAACTCACTATCTCCATTGTTAGGGTGTCAGTAGCCCTTAACTACTTGTGTTCCCAGTCTCCTTTGCTGTCCTACTTCCTATGTCCTCTTTGTCATATTTCAGGTTTTTGTTTCTTCTGGAGATGACCTGCTCTCTTTCTTTGTTTTTAATACTCCACAGATAAATGAGATTATCCCATATTATTTTGTCCTCACTTATTTCTCTTACAAATCAATTTCACCTGGCTTGCAGAAAATAGCATGATTTCATATTTTATCATGGTTTCTTTGAAAACGTATACCACAATTTTATTTTCTACTTATTCATTGTTTGGACTAATTTTCAGATCAAGCTATTGTGAATAATACCCCATGATAAAGAAAGATGTACAAATTCCTTGCAGATTCAACTGTTGCGTCTTGGTATAGTTGGACAGAAGAGAAAATGCTAAGGAAGATATATTTTTAATTTTCTGACAACATTGTTTTTCATAAAAGCTAACCCAGACAACAATTCAAATAGTGAACAAGTGTCCTTATTTCACTGCATTGTTTTGATCTGCCTGTCTCTGATTATCAGTGCTAAGCACTTTGAGGGGACAGTTTGGGGCCTCACCTAACCCCACCTGGCAGTGTTCAAGCCTTACTTCTGGTTTGGTGAATTAGGATCAATGGGCTAACCCTCTAATCTCTCACTAATCTTTTGTATTCATTTTGGATACAAACTAGCCCAGAGTTCTCAACTTCTGCCCCCATTTCTCCCTTGATTTCCAACACTAGGGTCCTTATAGATCATCGCCATACATTTATTTTATTAAAATATGAAGAAATTATGAAGGAAGAGGTATAGAGTGAATCTTCAAAATCCTTCTTTCTTTAGGTAATGTGCAGTGAGGGTCTGCATTGTTTTCTCTGTTAGAGGTATTTTGAAATGGCAAGAGTCATTTTTGTCACTGAGATTAGACTCCTCCAGGCCCATGAGGTGTAGTTTAACCTTGGTTCTGGAGAACTGCATCAGAATTTCAGCCCTACCAAAAGGAAATCAATTTTAGTCATATAATTTCAATTCCCTTTTTCTCCATTTCAGCATTTCAAGTAAAGATGCTGATCTTACTCCTGGCTAGCCTGCTAGTGACTGTAAGAGAAAATCATCTCAAGGATACAGGCTGCTCTGAAATTATTAGAGACAGATTTATTTTCCTCTTGTTCTTTTAGATATTGTGGTTTAAAGCTCAAGACAGTGTTTAAACTGCAGAACATATTACAGTCTCTCACAATGACATTTGTATGTGATCAATTTATTATGATAGTAAAATTAAAATGAAGTATTCAACTCTTGTAAATGTTTCTTGTTTTCCCTTTTCTGAAAAATAAACTTTATTTTGAAAGTCTCATATTCTAAAGAATTCGCAAATGTTCACAAATATTATTTCTGATGACAGATGTACTCTGCTCAAGCTTAAGCTGAATAATGATACAACTTTGTTTTTCTCAGGAATGTCAACTCATGTGTTTGCCATCATTGCAAAGTTGATTTAAAAAATAGCTCAGTGAGCTGGAGTGATAGCACCGGAATTGCATATGTCTTGCATGGGGTTGAACTGGGTTTGATCCCTGACATCTCATATGGCCCTCAGAACGTACCAAGAATAATTTCTGAGCACAGAACCTTAAGTAACCCCTGACTGTCACCATCCCCCCCAAATCAAAATAACAAAATATAGCCTTGAATATCTTCAAGGAAGAAACACCACTGGCTAAGAAAATGAAAATAAAGGTAAAATAAAGGTAAATAAAAGATTATTTTAAACTGAGAAGCTTCTGTACTTCAAAGGAAACAGTTACTAGGATACAAAGACTACCCACAGAATGGGAAAACTATTTACAGAATACTCATTTTATAAGGGGTTAATTTCTAAGATATACAAGGCACTGATAAAACTCAGCAAGAAAATAAACCATCCTGAGACTGGATCAATTGCCAGTGGTTGGGCATTTGCCTTCCATGCAGTTAACTGTGGTTCGATCCCCAGCAATCCATATGGCTCCCAAAGCCTACCAGGAGCAATTTCTGAGTGAAGATTCAGGAGTAAGCCCTAAGTTCCTATCCCACCCCCCAAAAAAATAGAAAAAGAAAAATCATCTAAACCAACCAAAAATGAGAAGACAACATGAACAGGCAATCGTTCAAAGAAGAATACACATAAAATACTCTATATCAATAATCATCAGGGAGATTGTAGTCAAAACAATAATGTGATATTATCTTACATTGCTAAGACTGGCTCTCATAACAGAAAACAAGAACAATAACCAGTGCTGGAGCAGATGTGTGGAGAAAGGGTCTCTCATTCACTACTGGTGGGAATATCAGATAATTTAGCCCTTTTGGAATACAATATAGAGATTCTTCAAAAACACTAGAAATTGAGCTTTCATACAATACAGCACCTCTGCTCTTAAAGATATATCCTAGGAGCACCAAAACACAATAGAAAAATGTCTATTGCACTCTTATGTCCATTGCAGGACTATTTACAATATCCAAAATCTGGAAACAAGTCAACTGGTTATGAACAGATGAATTGCTATAGAAATTGTGGTATATCTACACACTATGCAGCTGTTAGTAAAAATGATTATGAAATTTGCTTTATATGGATGTAGATGGAGAATATTATTCTGAGTGAAATGAGTTGGAGGGAAAAGGATAGAAATTGGATAATTTCACTCATTTATTGAATATAAAAATTAAACTGTATAGTATTAGTATACAGAAACAATAGAGATGAGAGTTATGAGGACATTGGTAGGGAGCTTGCTTAATGGAGCAGTGGAGTTAGGGCAAAGAAAGGTTCACTATGACAATGACAGTTCGAGCTGATTACCCTGGACAATAATTGGGTGTTGGCTAGATATAATGTCATATGCACAGCACCTCTCCAATAACAATAGTACAAACCATAGTTCTACAAAGTAAAATAAATGAAGAGAGGGTGAGAATGGTTACATATTTGCCCCAGAGGCAGGCAGCGGGAGGGTGAGAAGGAAACCAGGGACATTAGTCATGGGAAATATTCATGGATGAAAGGTGGTGTATATTGTAAGACTGAAACTCAATCAAGAACAACTTTGCAAACATGATTTAAATAAAATGAAAAAAGAATAGCCTAGGAGGGAGGAAGTAGAACAGCAACATTAAATCAACCTGGTACGTTGTACTGTTTTTTTGTAGGGAAGGAGAGGCAGGAGACATACCTGGCTGTGCTCAAGGGATTATTCTTTGCACTCCCGCTTGAGAAGGGGACCATATGGGATGCTTAGGCTTGAACCTGGGTTGACTATAGGAAAGCAAATGCCCTACCTACTGTACTATCTTTACATCCTGTATATTTTTTAATAAATATGAATAACATTATTTTTCTAATTTTATCTATTAATATTCATGCTAATTGACATGAATATTCTTTTTGTTGGCAATATATGACCTCTGTCTTGATTTGATTTCTACTAGCTTTAGGTTTGCAGATTCTATTACCCCTTTCAATATGATCAAACTTTGTTTTTATTGTTAGTGCAAAATTTAGTTCCCCTACATCAAATTTTCTTCTTATTTTATTAATTGTGGTTGCATATATATTAAAATATAAAGATCCATGTGTTGGGTGAGGCTGCCCCAGGTGTCATGTTTCTAACCTCTCAGGCAGAAGGGTCTGAAGATACTGTGTAATGGCAGAAAAATAATTTACAAGCAGTCAGTTAAGATATTCATTGGAGTCAACTCACTTTATACCTCATAGTTTTTTCTCTGTCATGAGTCTCTCTAACATGTGCTTTTTTTTTTTTTTTTTGCTGAGCTCTCCCAGTGCTGCCTATCCCATTTCTCTCCTCAGAGCTCTCCCTCAAAGTTAGCATGTTTTCTTTATTATTCATATTATGCTCTAGGGAGGGGGAATGTCCTGTAATCCAGGTGTGGTTTTTACATACCAAAAGAGGCAGAAAGTTGGGGGAAGGGATTTTGGAGGTTTTACCTAGGTTCACTTTGCATTTTTCACTTTTCTGCTTTAAACAAAACAAAACAAAACAAAATTTGTAAAACTATTGTTCTCCTATTCTTTGCCAGAGGTGGGAACTCCATATTAGAATTTAAAGCATCAAAGTTTACACTTTTGTTATTGTTTTAGCTAGGGCTGCTCTTGCAATGCTTCTTCGTAAAGCAGCATAGGTTTCTGTGTTCAGGACTTGGCAGTGTGGTTATGCCCATACTCACTAGCACTTGGGAGACACTATGAACATACATATGGGGGGGGGGAGTATATGGTGCCAGGGATGAACTCAAGACTGCATTCTTTTTGGCATGTCTGAGCTTAAAATTTATAAAACGATACAATTTTATTTTGGAGTAAGTTTTTGGTAATAAAGTACAGCCTCAAATCTATAGTTTAGTATATAGACTCATTAATAAAGTATTTCTTCCTGAGGTCTGGCCGGTGGTGATTGGTAGTCCTCAGCACTAAAGTACCCAAGCACATCCTTAGACTATATCACTAAACCACAGAAACAGGAGTTGAAATAACATTTAGAATTGGCCATTGGTCCTCCAAGATGTGAATGGGAAGCTCTCAACCAAAAAATGTATTGTATCTTATAAATAGAATAAAATAGATTTGGTGGGGTTAATTGATTTTTAGAGGGTTGAGATAACACCTGAAATATGCAGGATTTACTCTAGGTTCTGTACTCAGTAATTACCCCTGGCAGTGCTAGGAGACCATATGGAACATTAAAGATCAAACCCCATTCAGCTCTATGCAGGGCAAACACACTACCAGCTGTATTATCTCTCTCCGGCCTGGGTGTTGGTTTGCTTTATTTTTAATTTTGGTCCATATTTCAAACAAGTAATTTTTGTCTTTTATTTGGACAATTTATATTTACTGTTATTACTAAATAAATTGAATTTAAATAAATCAACTTTGCTATTTTATTTTTAATATCTTTTCTATTATTTTATTCCTCTATTTTGCCTTTTTTATTAATAAAATGATTTATTCTATTTTCTCTGTTGGATATTTTAATCACACGTGTTATATTCTTTTCTTAGTTTTACCTTAAATGAACAAGAGGGACTTAGTATGTTGAACTTATTCTGTAGCTTTTGTCTTGGTCTTCAGCTTTAAGAACCCTAGGAAGTTTACAGGGCTGGAGCAGTGGTGCATGCAGTAAGACTTCTGCATTGCCCGTGCTAGCCTAAGATGAACCATGGTTCAAACCCAGGCGTCCCATCTGGTCCTCCAAGCCGGGAGTGATTTCTGAGCGCATAGCCAGGAGTAACCCCTGAACGTCATGGGGTGTAGCCCCCCCCATAAAAAAAGAGGAACCCCAGGAAGTATAGCACCCTGTGACCCCTTTTCACTCCTTGTACAGTTTTTACTCCCCCCCCCCAAATATCTCATAATTACCACAATTTACTATTAATAGTTACTGGGGTAGAGAATGTTTTCTTCTCTCATCAGTTTTCAATTTTGTTCTTATTTTTGTTTTAGAGCCACATTTGGTGGTTCTCAAGATTTACTACCAATTCTATGCTCAGGTCTTACTCCTGATTCTGCTCAGTGCTTACTCCTAACTCTATGCTCAGAAATTATTCATGGTAGTGTTTGGAGTGCTTAAATGTTGTTAGGAATTGAAAGAATTTAGTCACATACAAAGCAACTTTCTTACCTAATATCTCTCTGGTCTGTTTCTATTTTCAACTGAGCTATTTTTTTTTCCAACATAAGACTACTTTGTGCTTCTCAAGGTGCAGATATGCTTCTAGAAAAATCCTTTGGTCTTATGTTAATTTGAAAATGCCTCTTTTCCCCCTGGAAGCCAACAGCAAAGCACTTAGCAATTGACTTCAGAAAAGCAAAAACTCATTAAGTAAATAAAATAATTTACTAGAATGTGGCTAACTTTTGAACATTACCTAGTGAGAGACAAAACTCTTAAAATAATTTTTTAAAGATGTTTATCTATGGTTCTTTGGAGAAAGCTGTCAGGTATCATTATTTGGGAAAAACTCTTTCTGTATAGCAGAGAGAAAGATGTTATAGTTACATCTTCACCTCCTCTTCTATATGTTGATATATTATATTCAAAACTGGACAATCAAAAGCATAAATTCACAAATTTGTAAACCATGATATTAAAAATTATATAAGATATATAAATATAGATGCCTCTGCAGAGGAATTTGATATGAGAAAATGAAAAAAAAAAACAGCTGATAGGACAAATAGCCCTTTTCTAATATAGGCCCATTGTACTATTTGTATTTTTAAATAACATTCATATATTATTTAATAACAAGAAAAATATTAAGTTAAACTATAATCTGGAGGCTATAAAATTTTTGATGAAAAGTAGATTTCATAGATTTAAAGTATTACAATTCAAACTCCCAGAGCAAGCAAGCCAGGTCATTTTGGTAGAAAGATTTTCAGAAAATAAGTTCTGATTTCCAGCCCACACTTTCGGAGCCTTTATAACATTTTCCTATAGACTAGGCTAACATGTTACAAGTACCTTCTGTATCTCAGCAGCTCGATTAAAGACCTAATGCATAATCTTAATACCTTGGATTTTGAGTTTTATCCCAGTACTTCTTGGTGTCTCAACCACTGCTTCCTAGGAGCAACCCAGAACACACAACTAAGAATAGTCCTTAAGTTTCTCAGATGTGGCCCGAACACCAAAAATTAAAAAAAAAAAAAAAAGACAAACACAGTGACCATATCTGTATCTGGTTATCTTCGTAAACTCACTCTGTTCAGTGAGATGTACACTAAGCTATGCAAAATTATGGTTATACCACCCATGCAGCTCAAAGCTGGCAGTCTTAGGAGGATTTAACTTCCTTCTCTGCCAATGCCATGGCCGTGGCACCTATCACCTAAAATACCCTGCTTAACTTAACCACTCCTTTATGGCTCTCTGTGGAGACTACAATCTGGCCAAAATTCCAGGGTGCAAACACCCTCTCCATGACTTCTTGTATGTCCAGAAGACCTGGCAGCTGAACACATGCCCTAAAAATCTGCAGTATATATAATAATGCTTGAAATTCCTGGATAATTCCATTTTTGTTTAATACTGTTATCCCCATAGGAACATGCCAATTTAGATGCCAATGTATATTCAAAAACCATCTAATTTTCTGAAATAAATAAATAGAATGGACAGATAGGAGCAAGAGTTTACTAAACATTCTGACAATGATTTCATGTCCTTATTGAGAGGTCAATAAAATAAATTTCACAAATTTTATTGCTGCTCTATTTTTTAAATGTTTCTTTCTTCTTTCCCTCTCTTTTAATTCTATTTTATTAATATATTCGCATTACCTAGAACCACATGTATTATCATCAACTATGTAATACATGCTCTTCAAATAAATTAAATTAAAAAACAACAAAATTTAAAGTGATGCCTGTAAGCATCACTGTTTGAAAATGTGTCACTAATCTAGAGACATCACAAAAGTTATTTATTTGAAGAAAAGTATACTGTCTATATACATGAGCCAAAAGATGGAAAGTGAGTATCCAGAAGGATAAAGTATCATGGACTCTCTAAAAAAAGAAACAATTTTTATTAAAAAAAAATCAGGTGACATAGTGATAGAACAGTGAGGAGGGGGGTGTCTTGCATGTGGCCAAAGTGGATTTGATCTCCTGCACCCAACATGGTTCCCAGAATTTTCCAAATGTGATGTTAGTACAAAGCCAAGAGGAAGCCCTGAGAACCACCAGTTGTAACCAAAAATAAACAAACAAATAAAACAGAAAACATTTGAAAAGAGGGAATATCAGTGGATATATATGAAAAGCACATGCAAAAAGGACAGAGCTATAGTGATATGATGTAATTATCAGATGTAACAATGAAGTTGGTTCTTTAGGAGGGTAAAAAAGAGTTTGCATTTTCAACATTTGATGCTGATGATTCAATACGAAGAAAAAAAATACCAAGAGAAATACAACTCTTACCCAACAGACCCCTAAAAACAAATTGTGGTATGTCACAACATTGGATAAGTCATTAGTTCTCTTTATGATTATTCATAAACCCTTTTTTTGAAAAAAAAAAGTATTCATCTTTCAAGAATGGGTTATGAATATGCAGAAAAATGTATGGATAAGAATAAAAGGTTTATGTTTATTACAATAATTATGAGTGTGAAAGAGGTATTTTACCAGTTCTTTGGCTATATATGAACTTTCAGATTTCCTTGGAACAATTAAAGTTCATTTGATCTGTTGAATATTGGATTAAACATGTATCCAAATATTTGGGGAGTGGGACTTAATTATTCTAAGTTTTTAATTTTCTCCTCTAAAACTAGATGAATTAGGGATTTATTGTTGTTGTTTTTTGTAATGTTTTGGAATTAATAAACTTTATTAACAAAAAATTCACCTCCGGGGTAAAAAACTAATATAATAAAATCACTAAGCCCTAAATGTAATTTTGAAAAATAATCAGATGTTTGAAGAAAAAAAGAATTCTCCTTTAAAGTTCAAGTTTTTGATTCTTTTATTTTGTAGTGAATTTATCATTCAATAGATCATTTTAATTGCATATTATACTAACATCTGTCCCAGACGAAATGTCCTTAAATATCCATATCTTGGTTCCTAATCAGAGAAAAAGAGAAAGTAAAATGATGGGGCCGAAGCGGTGGTGCTAGAGGTAAGGTGTCTGTCTTGCAAGAGTTAGCCTAGGACGGACAGCATTTTGATCCCCCAGTGTCCCATATGGTCCCCCCAATCCAGGAGAGATTTCTGAGTACATACCAGGAGTAAACCCTGATCATCAATATGTGTGGCCCAAAAACAAAAACAAAAACAAACAAACAAAAAAAGAAAGTAAAACTAGAAAAAAATTTTGATTCTAGATTTTGTCTTTTAATTTTCTGTTATGTTTTTAATTTATAATTATAATTTAGGTAACATTTTATAGTTGCATATTATTTCACTGTGAATGTATACTGCAATTATATTCATTCAACTCACTGGACATTTTTGGCTTGTTTCTAAATCTTGGGTATTGTACTCAGCACTGCAATGAATGTAGGTGTGTGTATATTTTAAAATTATGAATATTTGCATTTAAGGGCAAGATGTAAAGAATTATTAGATGATAAGGAATCTCTATTCTTACATTTGAAGACATCTCCATAAAGTTTTCTGAAGAAGCAAACTGGACAATAGTCCCACCAATAGAGAAAGAACCTTAAATTACATCATATCCCTGTCATCACTGGTGTTTTTCAGCCTTTTCCATTTGTACTGTATTCAACTGATTAATAAATTTTTCTTTTATTGTTTTATTTCCTTTTCTCTGATAGTGAACACTTTCTTATGTCAACTGGCCATTTGTATATTTTCTTTGAGAAATTATGTGTTCATGGTCTTTCCCTAATTTTATTGGGAATTCTCAGATCAGTATAACAAATTGAGAAGAGTGAGATAAAACTGTAGATTTATGGACGATTAAAATATAACAGAGGATCTTGGTCCATTAAGTAGAATATACAAAGTCTTCTGTAAATGGTATTGGGGAAACTGGATAGTCACATGCAATAAAATAAGGTTGCATTATTTTCTTACACTACATATAAAACTAATTTAGATTGAGTTGAACACCTGGGGTTACATGAGAATCCATAAAATATATTGAGTTAAATATATGCAGAACTCTGTAGAATGTGAATTCGGTGGATCTGAAATGATCCTACTCCTTCAGCAAAGAGATCAAAAACAAAAACAAATTAGAAAGTTTAGCATGGCAAAATAAACTGAGTGAAAATTCTTACTAAGTGTGAGAAAAGATGTGCATATCAAATTAAGAGCACTATCCAAATAGATAATTATTTACAAAGAGTAACCACAAAACACTAATAACTTCATATTGAAGAGTTTCCTATTTCATATATATTTGTAACATGTAACATAGAATGCTGACAGGGCAAAAAAATCTATGTATATAAATATGTACTAATTTCTCAATTTTTCTGAATACTTAAATTTTCTCTAAAGTATAATTTCAAAAAATCACACCTAGCTTTCACAAACATTTTTTCAAATAAATATTGAATTAGAACATGTGTAAAATATTTGCTAGAGCACAAAACAAAATGAATAAATGCCATTTCCTTTTCTTTCATCTATAAGGTCTCAGGAAATTGATCTGCCATCTGCACATTAATCCCTGTGCTTATTCAGCCTTTTTATTTTATTCTCGTTTGCTATTTAATCATTTGCTTCACATTAATTCAACCTACCACACATCTTTTCTGGCTTCCTCATTCTGGACAGACTTCAGATAGATTATTTTGCAACAGGACAACAAGATCATTTTGCAAGCCTGACTTTTTTATTTGTTAGTAAAAGTCCTTGAAAATAATTTTTCATCAAATTCCTTGACTCTTAAGTTACTAACAAGAAACTCTGAAAGAATAAATAATTAAAATATGAAAATATTGGGGCCCGGGAGATAGCATGGAGGTAAGGCGTTTGCCTTTCATGCAAAAG
>PVKC010002127.1:0-19826 GCA_004027635.1 Crocidura indochinensis | reverse complement strand
AAAAAAAAAAAAAAAAAAGAAAATATTAACACACATTCTTCATCTTTGTTCAGTTAACTAAATACTTGCAGTAAGGTTAAACAAACAAAAGACTTCCATCTAAAATTGAATTGCAGGGCAGGCTTAGAATTAGAGTTTGGTTTAGGGTTGTGTCCGTCACAGAGTGTGATATCTGTCAATATTCCTATAAAATCAGGGGGTCATATTTATGGTGTCACCAATGAGCCATAGCTAGTGTGTGTTTGTACAAAGCAAGTCTGACCCTGCATTTAGGAACAATGAAGGAAAGGGCGGGTCAAAAAATAGAAAGGCATTAAAAATGTTGACAATTTTTAAGCCCTAAAGGCAGATGTCCCCAAATTATTTAATGTTTCTCCTCTTTTTCATAAAAGAAAATTAGCCACCCGTAGAAATCCGTCCCATATAAGGGAACAAATGTAAGTATGCAATAACTGCACCCAAGTTAGTACTCCACCCCCCCTACTCTTCCTCACATTATTCCAGAGTTTTACCTTCTTGATATCTCTACTTTAGGAATTACTATAAAGAATACCTTGACAACATAGGAATAATTTTTTGTCTAGAACTTTACAATAAAACTCCCAGTAGTATGTAGAGTGGGGCTCCTTCTTTGGGGACTCATGATCAGGGTTATTTTCTGCTTATAAAATAGATCATCGTAGATTTATATGCACCAGTTGCAGAAATTTTCCCCAAGTACTCTCAATACTTTCCTTTTCCAACCTGATTTTCTTTATAGATTATCAAATGGCTTTCACTTCCATCACTAACTTCAGTTCTCTTCAAGTAATTCTATAAAATCTTCCCTTGAGTGATACACAAATTGGGTTTCTTTGTCAAGTATTCTATTCTTGGGTTTGATTGGTTCCTCTCCCCACTTCTGTCTCCTCCAAATTCTGTGAAAGTTGAAAGCTACACACACACACACACACACACACACAGACACACACACACACGTTCTGATATCAACAGCTCATAGCAATATTAGCCTCTCAGCAGTTTGGTTCACAATTAAAAAAAATGTTTAGCAAATACTCAATCTGTTTTTCCTTCAGTAATATTTATCCTGTTATATTATCCCCCTATAAAACACTTTAGTAATCAAATGTGCCTAACCTCATCTGCAGGTAAGCAGAAATATATTTAAATCTTTGAAAAATAATTATATTTTTGATTTACAAAGAGTAAAAAGAATCACACTTTCCAAACTTCTTCACACTATGAACTAAGGGATAATCAAAAAGGATTTTAAAAGACTGTTAACTGGCTCTCTGGGGAAGCAGCATTAAGATGCATCTAAGTGGAAACTGTTGACTACCTTTTAAAAGCATTAGATTTAGAGTGATGTCGTTGATCACAAGCACTCAGCTTGCCTTAGGAAAGAAAAAGAGGCTCTGGGAGGAAACCACATGAAAGATGCCATTTCCCATTGCCGTTGTGTCTTGCGGTCACCAGCCCCACTAATCTAGGAATCAAACTATTCTCATGCAATTTAAAATTTTGAGGACACAGGTCTCAGTTATTCACTTACATCTTTGATGGCCTTTATCTTTGGGAAAACTAACTTAAATTTTTACAGGAAGTTTATTTTTATTTTATTTTATTTTGGGGCCACATTCGTGATACTTGTGAATTACTCTGCTGTTGGTATTTGGGAGTCTGTACAGGACTGAGAAACAAAATTATTAAAAAAAATTGGGTCGTCCTACATACATGCACTGAAACTAGTGGAGCTGTCTCTGACTTTGAGTTATATTTTAAAACATTGCTAAACTGTTTGATATTTCCTATTTGAGAAGTAGCCAAATGATCAACTAACTTACCTATAACATAAGTGTCTATAAAAAATGAAAATATTTAATTTATCCACATAAACAGCCATGTAAGATTATAACACATTATTTTACTCTATAACTGCTAACAGTTATGTTTATGTCAACATGACTCATTAGTAATCTTAATATTGCCCATGTTAGAAAATTATAATTAGAAAATACTAAGTAAAATTTTCAACATTCCCACCTACTTAAATATATAGAATGGGTTTAACATAGAACTTTAAAATTTTTAATTAAAAAAATTAATTTATTTTTATAAAACATGGTTGCAAGGTTGTTTGTAATATATACATATATATATATATATTTTTTTTTTTTCAGTTTCAAATTTCTCATGATTGTTTCCATCATACAATGTACAGGTAAAGCCAGAAACAAGTAAACCCTTAATAAGTAAACAAGTAAACCCAAAACTTCAGGTGGAAACTGTCTGGAATTGTTTGTAGATATTTTTTCCACTGTTGATGCTAACTCCCCACCAGCTTTAATCTCCAACTGAGAAAAAAAAATGACAAATTTTAAAAGCCATTAAGCATGTAATGTCTCAATATTTACATTGGACAAGGAAAATATTGACATATCTAGCTTTATAGCCTTTTAAATTGCTGAAAATAAAGCGTGTCAGTGTAATAATATATACATTATATTCACAATTTATAGAAGTAAATAGAAAAGAGAGTAAAAAGAAAATCGCAGATTTTTAAAAATAAAATTACTAAATAATGATATTCTGCAGTTTTGGTTTAGAATGGGAAGGAGCTTTTATTGTCAACCATATCTTTTTTTTTTTTTGGGTCACACCCGACAGTGCTCAGTGGTTACTCCTGGCTCCATGCTCAGAAATTGCTCCTGGCAGGCACGGGGGACCTTATGGGGCACCGGGATTCGAACCGATGACCTTTTGCATGAAAGGCAAACGCCTTACCTCCATGCTATCTCCCGGGCCCCGTCAACCATATCTTAATTGCCTGTTCCTGTGTTTTAGTGTGTGAATTATGCAATGCTGTGTTTTAAAGTCGTAGATTTTCTTCTCTTTCTCTGGGACTTAAAAAAATAATTCTTTAATTTAGATATTGGGTATTTAGCAAGTACATTCAGATATTTCTCTGAGTAAAAATGATACCCTTGGTCAGGATGTGGCTCAAGTGTAAATTACATTCTTTGCATTTGCAAAACTGAATAGGTTTCTGTCACTTTATGGCATGCCCTTCCCTCCCATCCACAGCCAAGTGTAGCATGGTTAGCCTCCAAGTGTGATCTCCACAAGATAGTCTGTGACAAAATGGAGAGCCTCCTCTAAGTTTACCTTGCAATTTATTTTCATAACTTTTATAACATACATTTGGGGTTTTTTTGGAGGGTTGATTTTTTTGTATTGTTTTTGTTTTTTATTATTTTTCCCTTTCTTTTCTTAAACTGATTTTTATATTCTCTGGAAGGACTCCTGTTTTTTCTGGTTTAAATTTTGTCCCTCTTTTTCCTTTTTCTTTTTTATCTTACCTTCAAACAGAACCACATTACTTGAACCATCTTTCTGCCTCACAAATTGAGGGAGAAATAATGGAGGGCACAAAGACCAAACAATCGTATGAACATTGAGTAGAAATAAAAAATGATCAGACTTAAACACCAAATTCAAAGCCAACTACAGCCTACAACAAGCTAGACACAGAAGAGACCACTTATACTAGCAGCCCAGTGGGCAAATGAGGAGCGATATGGGATGCATGCTGGGAACAGGGGTGGGGGGAGGACAACATTGGTGGTGGAAATGCCCCTGATTCAATGTCACTATGTACCTAAAACACTACTGTGCATGATTTGTAATCCACTTTGGTCAAAATAAAAATTACTAATAAAAATATATTTGGTAATGTTAATGCAATTTAATGGAAAAATTCATAAGAACTCTGTATTGGCTTACTATCACAATAGCTGATTCAGAAAAAATCAGAACATAAAGGATAATGTATTATTAAATTTTGAAAGCATATTGGCTTGTTTTGGGGATTTATTATCGATCCTAGTGTAGAAAACACCTCTCTGCTTACAATCTACTCATCACTTTGTACTATGCAAAGCATATAGCACTGCTTGTCTTCTTTAAACCTTTGCATCCGACTCTTTGGTTTTCTTAACTCTCTTATCTGTACTAATGTTCTTAATATTTTAAATGTAAAATTTCTAAGAGATAATTAGAAGAGATCAAGTGAGCATTATTTAAAATAGGCTTCTAACTTTGGTAAGCATTTATACTGTTGGGATGACTCATTGTCATAAGAGTGTCAATTTATTTATTGTCAGGTTTCTTATTAGAACAAGAGATATTAATTAAACAATGCATATAATATATTCTATATATTCTAATCATTTCACAGTTATATAGAGCTCTATATCTACTATTTATTTGGGAATACTTAGAAGAGAGTCACTCAGTTCAAAAGAACAAGGCATTTCATTACCTTTATTATTTAATAGTTTATTTTTATAACATACAAAATTAACATAACTTTATAGAAGTAAACAACCAGGCACCAGAGAGATAGTACAGTGGCAACAGTGTTTGCTTTACACATAACGAACCAGGGTTTAATCCCCAGCACTCTATATGGTCCTTTGAGTCTGCCAGGAGTGATCTCTAAGAGCAGAGTTAAACCCTGAGCACTATCAGCTGTGTGCCCACCTCTAAAAGAGAAAGCAACTAAATGATATATTGTAGAAGATGAAAATTAACTAGTACCTGCTTATTCCTGCAATAAATTATAGTAAACATAATCTTTTTAAAACAATTCAAATTAAATCACTCTTTTTAAGATCAGAACTCTAACATGGATCTGACACAGGCTACAATAACATTCTTATTTTGGAGTTTCTAAGGGAAAAAAATCTATGTTTGGTGTTCTTTCTAATTCAAGTAGTCTACATTTCAAGCATGTGACTTTATATTCCATCTTGATGCATTACCTCAAACTTAGTTTTTGTCCTTAAATTTCATCTCTGACTATCTTGTCTTCCTTAACAAAGGATTTTTTGTGTCTAGGAGATAAGGTGCTGACTTGCATACAGATGACCCAGGTTTGATCCCTGTCAACATATAGGGTCTTCTGAGTCCAGCACTAGGATTAAACTCTGAGCACCTTAGCTGTAGTCAGTAATACTAATAATGATATTGTAATAATAAACACAAAACAATACAGAGAATCATGGTGTTTATTTTAGATGGTTTTATATTAAATCCACTAAGATGATTCAGGAAAGTCTATCACACAGTTTCTCAATCATATTTCAAGTGTCTTTTCTATAAGAACATATTTACAGATGATAGGGGTTAAGAGATGAATATCTTTTTTAAGATTAGGAAATTATTATTGTTTATTAGAGACATTTTGTACATGATATAATACTATAATTAAAAAGTAAAAAATTCAATACTAAATTTAACATAAATAATAAAAAAATTATTACTGTTGCAGAATACAAATGTACCCTATAAAAGTTAGTAGATTCCATATGCATAAAAGAAAATATATTAGAGAACTTGTGGATAACAAAAATCTATAAAAACTTCAAATGATAGATTAGGTTGAAAATAAGAGATTTACACAATCTTTGTGAGGTGGGGCCAGAGCAATAGCATAGCAGTAGGGCGTTTGCCTTGCATGCAGCCTACCGGGGTTTGATTCCCAGCATCCAATATAGTCCCTCAAGCTTGCCTGGAACAATTTCTGAGTGCAGAGCCAGCAGCAGTAACCTCTGAAAACCCTGAGTATACCCAAAATCCAAACAACTAAACAAGCAAGAAAACCCAAATTTATGTGAAAAAAAAAAAAAAACTTAAAATATGCCTCAATGATGCAAAATCAGATGTGTGGAAAAACTTCAATCTTTATTAGTGAAAGATTTTTCACTTTAAAACAAATCAAATCTATACACAGCAATTCTAAAGTATATATGGGGGAGGAGGATTGGAAGAAAAGTTAACAAAATAAAGCAAGGTTAAATTAAACTGCACTTTAAAAGAAACTACATGAAGATAACATATTCTATACACTGGGTCTCCATCGATTCAGAGTCCAGCTCCAAGTGAACGGGCCTGAAGCTGGGGCACCCCAAGAATTAATTTAAAAAGATAGACATTATAGAGAGAGCATGAGGTCAGGGGGCTTACTACCTCTTAGATTGAGACTTTGGACTGTCCTCCATGTAGGATTTTAATTAGTCAGCAATAATTGGTCATAGAAAGGAGAACAGATAAAAATATACTCAATGCTAACTAAGCCTACAGGGGGGATTTACATTTTGTAAGGAAATATGAGAAATAAGGAGGTTAAGGTATCATATGAAAGTTGTTTTCCTCTGGGGAACGATGGCAGTTAAAAGACTGTACAAGAACTCCCGTTGCTAGGAAATTCCCTGTGGACTCTGATGTTTAGGTAATTTACATTAAGAGTTTTCAGATCATTATCTGCACCTTCTCTTGGACTACCTGTCCTCTACCTGAATCTGCTTATTTCTGGATGTCTTCCACTATGTATGCTCTTTTTTAAAACTCTTTATGGGCAAGTACTTTCACTATGGTTGATTTCTTGGTCTTGTTTTCTGAGGTGACTCTTCCAGATCATACAAAAGTAAAGATAGACTGATTAGAAGAAAAAGGAAAATTGCAATTACCATAATGGATTGACTTCCCAGTAGATTACTACCAGCAAGAACTTTTAATTTATGAAAGTATCAACTATTACTTGTTGCAAAAACTTTACATTGTGAGAGGTACTTTTTTGAGTAAGCATGTTATTTTTTTAAATTAAAACCCATTAATGTTGACTGTTGTATTTCATTATATATTTTGGGAGTTACACAAAATTGAGTGAAGTTCTAATTATATTTTAGAGGAGCTTTGGTTTGTAAGATCTTATCTTGCCCCCTAGAAAAACAACTGTTTTTTTGCAAATCTGCTACCTTAGTAACAATTTTAGCATCAATTTCTTGTTACTGATGCTATAATAAACTGCATTTTATACCAAGTTTCTACAAAAAGAATAGTTTGGAGACTTTGGTAGAGGGTAGTTCCAGCAGTGATAATTAATGCTATTAGTTCCATGATTTCTACAATGAACTATCATAAAAATCCTAGGGATCCTTCTGTAATTCATTAACAATGCTATCATAGTTGTCAGTGTTGTGATATCTCTAATTGCACTCACCACTCTTTGTGTGTGTGTGTGTGGGGGGATGTGTGGTGATGGGAATGTTGCACAGGTGAAGGCGGTGTTCTTTATATGACTAAAATCCAACTACAATCATGTCTGAAATCAAGGTGCTTAAATAAAGATTTAAAAAATAAATAGAAGTGCTAAATATTAAAACACAGAGTCAACAACACTAAAATCATGAGACCCAAACATAAACAACTGAACTTAACTAAAGGTTTTTGTCAACTTGGCAGACTAGCTGGAGAGTGAAAGGGACATAGCTGATGGAAAGTTGACACTGGTGCATAACTTTGTAAATCATGGTGCTTTAATTAATCTTTTTCCTTAAATTAAAAATCATGGTTTGGTAAAAAAAAATGTAAAATACTTTGGAAATAAAATGTTATATGAACACAAAAGTAAATAAATTTAGACTTAAAAAAATCCTAGGGATCTCTTCAGTATCTTGTCTAAATGGCTTTCTATTATATACATCAAGGGGAAATCCTGCCATGCCCTTGGAAGCTTAACTGGTATCCATGTAGCTCTTCGGGATTTAAGTGACAAAAGTCTGTAACTTTAAATGATATACTTAAATTCAAACAAGTTAATAGTTTGCAGAAGGTACCAACCAAAGTTTCTTTATCAATGCTCAGCTTTCCTATTTTGATAACATAAGGTACTTTCACACAAGTTTGTATATAACAAGTCCCATTTTTAATTAATTTGAACTCTATCACCTAGATTCTGGCATTGACCCATCCATCCTAACCACTGCTTTTATTTTATTTTTTAATTATAATTTTTATTTAGACCAATGTGAGTTACTAGTCTTTCATAGTTATATTTAAGGTAGATAGTGAAAGTGAATTAGGTCCATTCCCACCACTAATGCTGACCTCCCTCCACCACTGTTCCCAGTTTGCATCCAATATCTCCACTCTTAGCCCCTGAACTCTAGAGTAACAGGTCCCTTTTGTATATGTATAGCTTGTTGTAGTTTGGGTCTCCTTATTCTATTGGCATTGACTTTGGGTTGGGTATGTAGGTCTAATCATTTTTTTTTATTTCCACTCAATGTTCATGAGACTGCTTGCCTCTGGTACCATAGTTTCAAATGCTGAGACTCTTCTGGAATATGGACCATTGGAGGAAAAAATCTTCCATATTCCTTTGTACAGAATTAGAGTAAACTGTAAGAGTTTCATTCTGGCTATATGATACCCTTGTCCATTTAAGTGATTTCCCATTGGCAGTAGCTAAGCCAAAAGGACACCAATCAATGATTTTTCCATTAGTGGCATTTAGTAAGATAAGACCCACACTGCTTATGCAGTGTTCCCACTATATCCCAAATCTAAAGCTGTCAGAAGGTTTTAAAGTTACAAGTCCTTAAATCTGTTCTAAGGGATTTTGTAATCCTGAGAGCTTTGTGACTCTCCCAGGTCATTTTAATGAGTAGCTACATAACTTCAATTTTTAGATATCTTTCTGTTATGTTAATGGATTGAAGCCAAACCAGATTTCCTAATTTGAGACAACGTTCTCCTCCCAAACAGATCAGGAAGCCAGAAACCAAGTGTATAATCATGAAAAAAAAAAAAAAAGATCTTTCTTTTGAGGGTTTTTCTGGGCCTCTGGGATCCCATAAATGCGACATCCAGTTTCATTAACAAATGTTAAGGTGGTACATCTCCTCATTCTAATGCCTTCACCAGCAGTTATAGTAATGTTGCTCACCAGCATTACTTATCTATATGTTTCAAATTGCAATCATAGTTAAAAGCAGTGGTTGGGATTTTACCAGTGTTAGTTTGTTTTAATACTTTTGCTGCCTCAGATATTAGCTTCTTCAGTTGTCCCCAGTTCTGCATAGATTGTTACTGATTTTAATCTGTTTCCTCTTTCATTTTGTTTAAGAGACAAGTTGGTCATTTCTTCCATGAGTAGTTTTAGGTCAGAGTAGTTCCTCTTCTGGCTCCTGGCCAGGCTTATTTCTGCAGGAAGATACCCATTAATGTTTATCATCTTGCCCTGTGAAAATACAAATATACCCTTTCTTCTAAACTTTTACCCATCTTTTTTTTCATTATCTTTTTTTCTTCACTCTTAAACCAGATAGGTTGATTACTTTTGACTTTATTGCTGACTTTTTGCCAGTAAGTTTCTGCTGCTGAGTTATTTTTCCTGTCCCCAAAAGAAATGAAAGCTAATAGTCTCTCTGTAATTTTTGTTTTGGGGTTCTTGCTCTCCTTTTTATTTTTGTAGTTGAGCTTTTACTGTAGCATTGGCTCGTTCTATTGTTACTTAACTCTGTGGGTTATAATAAATGCCAGATAAGGGCTTAATAGAATATTTTAAAAAATGTTTATGTTACTGTCTTTATACATTTAGGATACCCAGAACTGCAAAACAGGAGTTTAAAAAATCAATAAATATAAAAAATCAATAACATATTTTGCTTATTTCCCAAAATAAAGGTTGGGAAAAATTCTGAGTATGTATTTAGATTAATATATAAAGCCTTATCTGTCAAATGACAAGATATGGGTGACATCTAATTGCCAAAGATAATTAGTGTATCAACCTAGAGAATAACCCCAGGGATCACTGAAGGACACACAAAGGAGCACAAGTATTGCTTGTGCTTTGGTAACTGCAAATTGATGACAGAGTGAAGCGGAAGCCTCATGCCCTAAATGGGTCTGGAGGAAAACTTTGGACACAGGAAGTAATTCACACACACTAAGGGAATAAAACAGGTTCAGGAACTCCCACAGATAACTGAAACTGCAACTGTTTTTCCCTGAGACTTGGGTCTTTATTCGCAAGAGCCAGACCACACCCTGGGGTAGAGAACAGGTGCTCTAAGGCAGCAATCCAAAGGATGCTTCTATCTAAAGATGCTTCTAACCAAAGAGTAACAAGCATATCCTGAATGGGATGGAACCCACTTTCACTATTGCTATGAGTTAATTGGTACCTTTTGAACATTACCATTTAACAGTCTGTCTATTACAGTATTCTCTTTAACCGTCTCTCCTAGTACAGAAGAATGGGGAGGTAAATGCATAATGAATACCTTACTTGAAGATTTCTCAGGTGCTTTTGTAGCTGTATAAAAATCCATCTATTTCCTCCATGAGCTCCTGAAGATGAAAGTTTTCTATACCTTGTACTATTCTGACTATGCTTTGGCTATCAGAAACTATATTTAACTCACTTAGAACATCATTCACTACTTTTAATTCCACTCTCTGGGCAGAGGAATATGATGTTTGCCAACTTTCATACTGAGGTCTCAGTAGCTCGCTTTTCCATGACTTCCATCAGTAAAGTAGGTGCTCAAAGGTTGAGATGATATAATTTTAGGTAAAATCCAATTAGTTATTTAAAAAAGTTGAAACAGTTTAAAAGAAGGAATATGGGGCCTGAGAGGTGGCACAGGAGTAGGGTCTTTGCTTTGCACCCGGCTGACCTAAGACGGACCACCATTCAATCCCCCAGTGTCCTATATGGTCCTCCAAGCCAGGAGCTATTTCTGAGCTCATCGCCAGGAATAACCCCTTAGTGTGACTGGGTGTGGCCAAAAAACAAAAAAGAAAAAAGAAAAGAAATAAATAAAAGAAGGATAATGATTATCCATTTACCCCATGAAGCCAGAAATTCCTATTTGCCATTCCAAATGTATTTGAAGGGCTTCGCTCAACTCAACAGTTGTTCTTTATTTTTTAATGCTTGTGCATTTTGTAGTTAAAATAGAAATAAGTTCTTTGGAGTCCACACACCTGCACATTTTTTCTAGTGTACTTTTTATTTGCTTAGAAATGAGTTAAGAGGGATTACTATCTTATTTAGATCCTGACCAATTAATTGACATAGACGATGCCATCCTAGGTAAGATTTTTCCTATTTTATCTAAATATGTTTTCACTTTTTCTTGTTGTGAAAGAGGTAAAAATAACCATTCCACTTTGTTTCCTGTTGATTTAAAATTCTGGTGGGAGAACCTTTAGATGGAAAAAATAGCAGATTTATTTTCTCATCTGGACATACATGTTCTAATTGTGCTTCATGTACCTATTCAAATTCTAATTTATCAGCAGGGACAGTCAAAGCTATTCAAACTGGGCTCTCCTTTTATAATGCTAACTAAATGTCTTAATCTATAACTGGGAGTTTCCAGTTAATGGCTACTATTAATTTTTTGAAAATAATTTAAAGTATTCAAAGTATCCTTCCTCATCTGCACTTTCTGGAATGATTATATTCCTATTTATTAAATGACCTAGATATTGAATGGGATATTATTTCTGAATTTTTTCAGGAGCTATGCAAACCCTGCTTGAGTCCATTTTTCTTTTCATATAGGAACAACAGATCCCATAAGAGTGCTCCCCTATCTTAATCTCTTTGCATGACTGTGTAACTGGTTTAGATCAATTTGATAAAGAGTTCCCAAGTTAAGAGATAAAATTCAAAGGAAGTAATTAAGTAAGTTCAAATAACTAGAAATTGAATGATGTAATGAATTAGCACAAGAGTTCCAAAATCCTGGAAAATTTCTGGATTATAATTTTGTGTAAGGTGGGGGGAATTCCTGTATATCTAATAGTGTTTATAAAGGTTAAACTTCTTTTCTGTGTAATAGCTTGTAAATTCTACAACACTGCACACAGCGAATAAACATCTTTATTTTTTTAATGCTTGTGCATTTTGTAGTTAACATAGAAATAAGTTCTTTGGAGTCCACACACCTGCACATTTTTTCTAGTGTACTTTTTATTTGCTTAGAAATGAGTTAAATAGAAAAGTAATAGAAGTAATGGCCTAAATATTGTTATTTTAATCTACTAGAATCACACAAAAGGAAAACCAATATAAAAATACTAGAGACAGATTGTGAGGCAGTGCTAGAAACCATTGATGTCTTCAAAAATATTCTGTCCAACAATGAACTATTCTTAGTATAAGCTATGTTTTCTCACCAAATAAAGAAGGGAAAAGATTGTTCTTTTCTGTGTTCTTTATGTTGATATCTGCAAATAGATAATATTTATTTACTCATTTAGACTAGGCATCTGTCTCTTGACATGACTATCTTCATTTTAGCATGAAATCATGGTAGTTCAAAGATATTAAATAAAGAACTATTCAGGGTCTACTACATCTGTGAGTCAGGGGTTTGAACTCAGCTTGATGCTCTAATTAGATCTTAAAAAAACAGGGCTTGCATTTGACAAAGTTCCCTGATAGTATATCCTTTTATTGCAAAAGACTTGTAGTGTAGGACAGATGATTATGTTGATCTCCTCCAAGATAAGAAGATTCTAGCAACATTTTAAGGGTGAGTGATTTAAGGAATAGAAATATAGTATAATTGGCAAGATTAGTTTGGTATGGTTTGTAATATCTGTGTAATGTTTCCAAAAATAGAGCTTACTAAAGCAACATAGCCTTTGGCTGACACAGCAGTCATTCCAGCACAAAGATTCTAGCTGTATTTTCCATTTGCTAGAGCTATTCAGGGATCTGCATGTTCCTTCACCAGAGGAAATTACCGTTGTCCACTTCTGCATGAGAAGTGACTAGAAATTAAAGCGCCCAGGAATGGCTGAGCTCAAAGATATATTTATGAAAGAACGTTCTTTTTGAAAAAAAAAAAAAGACACTTCAATCAAAATGGCCAAAAGAAATGACATTTCAATATCTGTAGTTCAGTAGGATCATCATTATCGATTGTATTTTCTGTCTGAAAGAGTTTGATATATAAAAAAAAGAAAGAAACAAAACAAAAAAAGAGTTTCATATAATGTAGGAACTAGCAAAATTTGTTTAACTGTTTTTTTTTCAAAAGTGCTAATAATTGATTATGGCTTCCAAAGCAATAATTGAACATGCAAGTGAATGCACCAGACTTCAGAGGCAACAGAAGAAATAAGAAGAAATAAGCTAAAATTTTAACTGTAATTAATTTTATTATTTATATTATTTATATTTATTATTATTATTGTTTTGGTTTTTGGGTCACACCCAGCAGCGCTCAGGGGTTACTCCTGGCTCCATGCTCAGAAATTGCTCCTGGCAGGCTCGGGGGACCATATTGGACACGGGATTCAAACCAATGACCTTCTTCATGAAAGGCAAATGCCTTACCTCCATGCTATCTCTCCGACCCCTATATTTATTATTTTAATTAATGTAATTAATTCATTTTAATTGTAATTTTAACTCAAAAAAATACAAATGACCAAAAGACACATGAAAAAATGCTCCACATCACTAATCATCAGTGAGATGCAAATCAAGACAACAATGAGGTACCATCTCATGCCACAGAGACTGGCACACATCACAAAGAACAAGAATAGTCTTCGCCGGCAGGGATGTGAGGATAAAGGAATTCGCATTCACTGCTAGTGGGAATGCTGTCTAGTCCAGCCTTCACGGAAAACAATATGCAGATTCCTCAAAAAAACTGAAAATTGAAATCCCATGTGATCTACCTATGCCACTCCTAGGGATATACCCTAGGAACACAAAATTACAATACAAAATCCCTTCCTCACACCTATTCATTTCAGCACTATTTACAATAGCCAGACTCTGGAAACAACCAAGATGCCTAACAATAGTTGAGTGGTTAAAGAAATTGGTACATATTCACAATGGAACATTATGCAGCCATCGGAGAGATGAAGTTAAGAAATTTTCCTATACATGGATGTACATGGAATCTATTATGCTGAGTGAAATAAGTCATAGGAAGAGAAATAGATACAGAATGGTCTCACTCATCTATGGGTTTTAAGAAAAATAAAAGACATTATTGTAATAATGCCCAAAGACAATAGATGAGTACTTGAAGGACCAGCTTATGATATGAAGCTCACTACAAAGAGTGGTTAGTGCACATAGAGAAATAACTACTTTAAAAATTATATAACAATGTCAATGTATGAGGGAAGTAGAAAGTCTGTCTCAAATACAGGCAGGGATTGGGGGGAGGGTGGGGTTGGGGGTATTGATGGGAATGTTGCACTGGTGAAGGGGGGGTGTTCTTTTTATGACTGAAACCAAACTACAATAATGTTTGTTATAATGCTGTTTAAAGATATTATTTAAAAAAATAAATACTTTAACTGTAGAGACAACACAGCAGAAGAGGATGATCAAGAGACAATTTACCTTCCTTCCTTCCTTCACCACCCCACTCCACCCCTGCATTTCTTTGCCTTCCCCTTCAATATGAGATTGAGTATTTGTTATAAAAAGCAGAACATATGAATATTTTATACACGAATCACTGGTGTTTAAAGTTGAAAATAGTAGTAAATCATCTTATATTTATGAAATAAATATGTGTCTAATAAGAGGTATATTTTATTTAATTATTCCCCATTGAGTTATCTTTTTCCTAACAATTACAAAGATAATTCTAGTTATTTTACTATTCACAATTCCAATTAAAAAAATCTTACAAATTTTCCACTTTCAGCTATTTTCAATCTTTAGTAAAGAACCAGAAATGGGATGATGGTATTTCTATATAATTCTGTTTTCAAATTTTCAGAAGGTTGAAAAGATGATCTGTCTCTGGGGAGTGAGGGTTTGCAAGTCTTGGTGCCACTGTATTGCAGTCTGTCTGGGCAAATGGAAACATCAAAAGCAAATTTCTAAAGTATCATTATAAGGACATTATGTCTAACGAAATGGATCAAGATGTCAGATTCTCATGGCCTTCATGTTAAGTCAACAGAAAATAGAACTTTCTCTGAGTTTTCATCACGTTCAGCTTCTTTCATAAAAATAAATTGAAATAAAGCAACTTCTTATCTATAATCTTGTACAAAATTAATATATCGTTTTGTAAATGTAAATTCTTTATTTGGAGTTAGAAATGGAGTGGGATGCTATAATACTATAAACAAAGTATATTTTATTAAATAAAAGTAACAGATTAATAATAACAGTAAGGAAAATACTATTATACAAAGGAAACAAGGATTTATCTATCTACCTATTCAAATGCCAAATACATTCTGGTTGATTGTTATTTATCAGACTTTTCTGGCAAGCAAGAGTTAAATATTTTTTCTGTTATTAAGAGTTCATAATATATATTTAATATGAACACTGAAAGAATTTTTATACAACTAGTTTTCAGACATGTATTTATTAGGTGGTGAGATAATAGAGCCCGGCGGGTCTAGGAGCTATGCCCAGTAATACTTGGCCAAACTGGCTGATAGCTCAGGGCCCTGAAGATATTTTTTAAACCACAATAAAAATCTGTACTTAGAAGTCACCAAATTATTAATAAAATAAGTATTTAAACAAATGAAATTTTGGAGAGTTCATGGCAACATCCACCATCTAAGTTCTAGTTATGCAAAGACAATAATTACCTAATATATAGTAAAACATTAGCAGAAACATCAATGAATGTCAAGTGAAGGTTTATAGCTAGTATAAGACATCAGAAGGTGCAGACTTCGTGGTTGCTAAGCTTGACGTGGCCTCTAAGCACTTTTAGAGTGCCCCAATTCATCCTTACCCCCACTGGGTGTAAACAGCACTACATTTTTAGAATGAACCACTTGGCCTGGTTGGCTGAGAGTTGCAGGCAGGGTTTCTGGACATCAATAACACAGAACACCACAAGGAAATCTCTCTGTCTCCACCATGCCCACAAGATAAAAGTCAAATGATAGATCAGATTGATTTTAACATTGAAGTCAAAGAAGAAAAAAGGGCTTTCTTCTAATTGTGAACTGCGGCCAGCAACCAGATCTGATAGAATTAACTTATATTGAAATAAAAAGAGATAATGTGCTGACAATTTTTACAATGGTATTAATTTCAAAAAGGAGAAAATTTGGCAATAATGGAATAAATAATAATACTCTAAGCCTAAATGCCCCCTCCTCCATTTCTAGATCCAAGGAATTATATTTTGAACATATATTAGGTAAATCTTAGCAACAGTAAAGTGTTAGTATTGATGATATGTTTACATGAGAGGTTTGTGCCTTCTCCATCATAACAATCTGCCATGTGTGGTATTTAAAAATAATGGTGCATTTAGTTCTTACAGATGTTTTTGCACAAGACACTAATTAGTCATGATATTTTTTTCCTAAATCTTGTACATAGCTATGTGCTGAACAGCCTATAAAGAAGCCCATTAGATTGTGAGTACTTGGGGCTGGAGCTGAGAGGGGACCCTGCACTTTCTCTCAGGTGCCAGGGAAGGGAGGAGACCTGAGGGCAGAGTCTGACCTCAGCATTGTCAGTACTTAGGTCATGCTCCAGAGAAAGGACCAAGCCCCAACCCACAGGTGACAAAGGAGGGCTGAGTCCAGAGGTCAGGACCAAAACTTCACTCTGTTGCTGCCATTTCTCTCCACCTCCACCCCAACCCCGCTGACACTCCAGACCAGTGTGTTTGTATACTGTACAGGTCTAGGCAGACAAGAATTAACACTTATTTCCCTCAGATAATCCACAGTCCATTAAACTACTGAATGAAAGAAACTTCAACCTAGAGTCTATGTAAGGCAGTTGCTTGCAAACCTAAGCAAATCAGTCAACATCATACACAAACCACATCAACAACATGAAAGACAAAAATCACGTGATTATTTCAATTGATGCAGAGAAGGTGTTCGACAAAATCCAATACCCATTCATTATGAAAAAACTCAGCAAAATAGGGCTGGAAGGAGCCATCCTCAAATAGTTACGCTATCTATAAAAAGCCCACAACCAACATTATCCTTAATGGTGAAAAACCAAAAGCATTTCCACTAAGGTCAGGAAAGAGGCAAGGCTGTCCACTGTCTCTGCACTTATTCAACATAGTTTTAGACCTGACAATAACAATCAGAGCAGAGAAGGGAATCAAAGGAATCCAAGTAAGGAAAGAGAAAGTCAAACTATCTCTTTTTTGCAGGTGATATGATTATATACATAGGAAACCCTAAAGAGTCCACAGTAAAAGCCCTAGAAACAATTAACCAATACAGCAATGTTGCCAGCTACAAAGTTAATACACAAAAAACAGTAGTGTTTCTTTATACAAATAACGATGCAGTGAATAAGAGTTTCTTTCTCTTCACCTCCCTGACAGCACTGCTTGTATTCATTCATAGTGATGTGTGCCAATGTGCATTATTCACTGCTGTTGGGAATACCATCTAATCCAAAATTTGTGGAAAGTGATATTCCTCCAAAACCGGAAAATTGTGCTCCCATACAATCCAGCTATACCACTCCTAGGGATATACCCTAGGAACACAAAAATACAATGCAAAAATACCTTCCTCAAATCTATATTCATTGCAGCACTATCTACAATAGCCAGACTCTGGAAACAACCAAGATGCCCTTCAACAGATGAATGGCTAAAGAAACTGTGATATATATGCACAATAGAATATTATGCAGCCATCAGAAGAGATAAAGTCATGAAAATTTTGTTTATAAATGAATGTATGTGGAATCTATTTTGCTGAGTGAAATATGTCAGAGGGAGAGAAATAGACACGGAATAATCTCACTCATCTATGGGTTTTAAGAAAAATGAAAGACATTT
This sequence comes from Crocidura indochinensis, assembly GCA_004027635.1. Taxonomy (NCBI): domain Eukaryota; kingdom Metazoa; phylum Chordata; class Mammalia; order Eulipotyphla; family Soricidae; genus Crocidura; species Crocidura indochinensis. The sequence continues at coordinate 2,178 of PVKC010002127.1, read as the reverse complement.
TTGCAATAATTCTCAGAGACAAAAGAGAGGAGAGCTGAAAGCTCATCACAAGAAGTGACGAGCACAGTTAGAGAAATAACTATAAAAGAACTATCATAAAATGTGAATGACATAGGGAAGTAGAAAACGGGTCTAGAGTACAGGAGGGGGTGGTGTGTGGAAGATGGAAACTTGGGACATTGATGATGGAAATGTTGCACTGGTGAAGTGGGGTGTTCTTTACATGACCGAAACCCAACTAGAATCATATTTGTAATCAAGGTGTTTAAAGAAAAATATCAAAAAAAGAAAATATTAATTATTTCATGCCACTTTTCATTTTCCTGTAAAAGTTCTGCTGAATAACTCTGTCAGGATGATCACATATTTTTTCTTTGCCACATTAAAGGTGTGCTAATTATCCCCTTATCTTCAATCTAGGACATTTTACTTATGATGTGACTCAGAGGTATCTCTTTGGATTGTTCTAATTTAGAACTTCCTGGATCTGGCTATTTCCTTCCCCAGGTTAAAGGGTATTTTTAGTTATGTTCAGCCTTGTGTTTGAGTTTACTGATCATATCTACTATTGGAATAAGATATTTAATTTAGTTTTATGATACTTCAATTCTGTGATGTATATTTTATGATTTTCCATTTACTTTATATTTTATTAAAGTCTCTATATTTTGTTGACATTAATAATATTGATATTGTTAATTAATATTAATAAATTAAATATTTATTAAATTAAAAATTTATGAAGCAGAGGAGTAAGAGATTAAGGAGTTAATCCCATTTAAAATAGTATCCAAAAATATCAATTATCTAGGAATCAGCCTTACAAGAGAAGTGAAGGACCTGTACCATGAAAACTTCAAAACACTTCAGAAAGAAATTGAAGAGAACCTAAGGAATTGGAAGATCATACCATGCTTATGGGTAGGTAGAATCAACATTATCAAAATGACTACTTTACCTACACTTACATATAGATTCAATGCAATCCAAATCCAAATTCAGACAACTTTTTAAGAACTTATTTATTTGGAAGCACAAAATACCCAGGTTAGCCAAATCCATAATGAAAAATAAGAAGCTAGGGGGCATCTCTTTACCTAATCTGACACTTCACTATAAAGTCATAGTGATCAAAACAGCATGGTACTGGAACAAATATAGAGTCTCAGACCATAGGGTTAGAATAAAATATTCAGAGATATACCCCCAAATATACGACAAGCTTTGTAATGTTTAACAAAAACAAGAACTTAAAATGGAAAAACGACAGTCTCTTCAACAAATGGTGTTTGGAACAACTAGATAATGAACTGTAGGAAATTAAATATCGATTCATACATCACACATTACACAAAAGTAACTCAAAATGAATTAATGACATTGAAATCAGACCTAAAACTATAAAGCTCATTGAGGAAAAAATTGACAGAACATTTCAAGACTTATATATCAAAAAAGTCTTTCATGATAGAATGCCAATGGCAAGAACTTCACAATCAAACCTAAATAAATGGGACTATATCAAACTAAAATTTTTTTGCATGTCAGGGGCCCGGGAGATAACATGGAGGTAAGGCGTTTGCCTTTCATGCAAAAGGTCATCGGTTCGAATCCCGGTGCCCCATATGGTCCCCCGTGCCTGCCAGGAAAAATTTTTTGCATGTCAAAAGAAACCCTGTTTAAAACTAGAAGACAATTAATGAAATGGGAAGATAAAGGTTTGATATATAGGATATACAAAGCACTCAGAAAGGTGAGCTCCAAAAAGTCTTACGAAGCCATAGAAAAATGGGGAGAAGAAATAGACACTTCTCCAATAGACACATGAAAATATATCCACCATCACTCATCATTAGTAAAATCCAAATCAAGACAACAATGAGATTTTTGATGGCACACATCAAAAAACAATGGGACCAATCTCTTTTGGTGGAGATGTGCTACAAAAGAAATTCTTATCCTCTGCTGGTGAGTATGTTGCCTGGTCCAACCTCTATAAAAAACAGTATGGAGGGTGCTCAGCAAACTCAAAATTGAGTTGCAATATGACCCACCAATTACACTTCTGGGTATCTATCTCCAAGACAGAAGGGAATTCATTCCAAAGTATGTATTCACTCCACTATTTATCTCAGCACTCAGCACAATAGCTATGATTTGGAACCAACTTTGATGCCC
>PVKC010002126.1:8538-38592 GCA_004027635.1 Crocidura indochinensis | reverse complement strand
AAAACCAAAAAAAAAAAAAAAAAAAAAAAAAAAGCAAGTGGCATAAACTTCAAACAGTGGTTCAAGCAAAATGCAATTCCTTTTTCCCATACAGAACACCAAGGTCTAAATTCTGGGGTCCTGGTCAGAAGTTTTGTGCTATCATTTGGTAACTAGTTACCTTCTCTTTTTCTCTGCTTCTGGTCTAAGAAGGCTGCTGGAGTTCTGAACATTTCCTCTCTAACCCAGGTAGTAGGAAGGAAGGAAGAAAGGAGGAAAGAAAGAAAGAAGGAAGGAAGGAAGGAAGGAAGGAAGGAAGGAAGGAAGGAAGGATGGAAGGAAGGAAGAAAGGAAGGAAGGAAGAAAGGAAGGAAGGAAGGAAGGAAGGAAGGAAGGAAGGAAGGAAGGAAGGAAGGAAGAAATTAAATGCCAGATGAGCCAGGCCAGCAAATAGCTTCTGCCACTGTTAACCTGTGTTCTGCTGTTTTCTTTTCTTTTCAGGTTGCCCAGTGTGAGAAATCATCTTTCTCTCCTGAGTTCTTTCATAATGAATTTTAAATATGATAAAATAATCATACATGGTATATAGGAGATTAATCTAAACTAACACTTATTACAGACCTATGATATATCTGTATCTCCAGCATCTATATATACCTATGTATATCTGCATCTCATGCTTTGAACAAATGCATGAACAAAATGGTTTCTCTCAGGACCAAAAGAGTCTTATGATGAAGCATGCACAAATAATCGAGCAAAAAGTTTTCTGGAGGATGGATATATGTTTGCTGAATGGGTGTTGATCCAGGAGAGGGGTTACCGAGAGAGACAGTGGAAGATAGCAATTTCCTGCATACCAATCCACCCCCCCCCCCGGCCCCCAGGAGAGAGTGTTTGAACAGGGCTCTGAATGACATTGATTCTGGCAAGTACATCAGAGGGAGGAATTTCAGGATAGATCTAACCTGAATCGATGAAAGTGCAGGAGAGGCACCTCAATGGCAAAGGTCCTGTCTTATAAGCCTGAAGCTGCAAGTTTGATCTCTGGTACCAGGCACAGGAATTGAGCAAGACCTCTGCAGTCGTGCTTTCCAAACCCCACCCAACCAGCCATAACACAGTCAAGTGTGTGATCTCCAGCACATACAGGGTGTGTTTGAGTACCAACACTGAATGTGTACAATATTGGTGACAATGGCTACAAAGACCTCTAAGGACTGCAGTTAGAGGTGTGACCAAACCACAACCAAGAGGGTGTGTTACTCCCCCTGTTGTCTTGGGGAACAACAGAGGGTACGGGAAAAGAGAAAAAAATGTAATGAAGTTTAAAACCACTGGGATTGCCCATCTACATATATGATTGGGAGCTCGGGTTATGTGGGTTGGCTACCAGGAGATGGTGGGCAGTTAGTTTATCAAAGAGGTATTGTAGGTTAGACCAAGGAGTTTACATTTCTTGCTACATTCCAGAAATTCTTCTTGATTTAAAATGCTGTTGATTTACTGCTGCCTTATAGTAATGCCCATATACATTTTCAATAATAAGATTTCACATTTCCTGCGCCTATGAGTCTCACGGCCCCCAACACTAAGAATCTAGCATTTCGGAGTAACCCCTGAGCGTCGCCGGTATGACCCAAAAACCAAAAAAAAAAAAAAAAAAAAAAAAAAAAAAAAAAAGAATCTAGCATTTCCTCCCATGACCAGACTTACACCCTCTACCTGTTCCTTTAGCCCTTCCCCTTCCTTCTGGGATAATGGCTATATATTCCACAGAGTCTGAGCAGTTTGTGTGTGTATGAGTGATCGTGTATGTTTGTTCATTTGTTTATGCATTACATAAGGGAAATCATCTTTCACTTCCTGTTATTTCTTGCTTGGAATAATAACCTCAAGTTCTACCCATGGTTTTGCAAAAGTCACATTTTCATTTTTTTAAATAGCTGGGTAGCATTTCATTGAGTACACACACCACAGCTTCCTTACTGAGTCATGTGCAGAAACATTTGACTAAATTTACCTCAGATCCTTTCAGAGACAGCTTTTATGATTATCTCTTCCAGAAATCCCAATTTGGTGAAATAATGAAATCTGATTCTTCATGGATAGACATGGAGACTATTATGTTGAGTGCAATGAGTCAGAGGGAGAGGGGGAGACATAGAATAAATCTCACTTATCTGTGGAATATTAGGAAAATAAACGACAGTGTGGGGATAATATTCTGAGACAATAGAGATGAGGATTAGGAAGACAAGTTCATGATAGGAAGCTTGCCACAAAGAATGGAGAGAAGGGTCTAATATGAAAGGGACATACCTGAAACGCCTTCATTAACAATAGTGCAAACCATAGTGCCAAGAAAGAGAGAAGCAGGTGGGATGGGTGGGAGGGAATAGGGTATCAGGGAGGTTGAGAGGGAAACTGTTGACACTAGTGGTGGGAAATGCACTCTGGTGAAAGTTGTGCATTGTATGACTAATTCAATCATGGTGCATTGTATGACTAACTCACAACTTTATTTGTGGATAAAAACCTAGTATGAACAATCTTGTAGCTATAGTGTTTAAATTAAAAAATGTTTTGATTTGGACCTGGAACAATAGTACATACAGTGGGTAGAGGGCTAGCCTTGAACTCAGTCAACCTGAGTTCTATCCCTGATACCATTTAATGTCACTCACACCCCACCAATTGTATTCCTGAATACAGAACTAGTATTAAGCATTGAGTGCAGCTGAGTGTAGCCTTAAACAAGTTAAAAGAAATAAAACAAACCCCAGAAATCCTCATTCCATGAGGTTTCATTTCAACAAGAACCATACAGGACTCATCATTTTCCATCACAACAGGCAGGAGCCTGTGCTCAATTCAGGCAGATGCAGAATAATTGAACTTGAGTTTTAGAGAGGTTATTTCAAGGGTGTTGTAGGGTGTAGAGTTGTGCCAAAAATGGAAGCCAGAGACATGTTAGGTGGCATTCACAACTATTTAGGTGAGAGCTAATAATGGCTAGTGCTAGGAATGATGGTAGAATTGAACAGTGGCAAGAGAACCATTCAGAGACTATAGTTAACAGGACTTGTTGACATTGATTGTGGTGGATTGGAAGAAAAAGGAAAATCTTAAACTAGCTTAGGTTTTTTTTTTTTTATTAAGTTTTATCACCTAATAGAGGTAAGGCTATTAAATAAGGGAAAAAGAAGGAAAATAATTTTGGGATATAAAGAGGTCTTTTTGAGAGCTAATTATGTTGGGAGTCTTCTGGGAACATTCCTAATATTTCCTTATTTTACATTATGTGTATGGATGAACACAATTACATATCTTGGTTTTTTTTTTTGATTTGTATTGTTTTGGGCCACATCTGGTGATGTTTGAAAGTTATTCCTGGCTCTCTACTCAATAATCACTCCTGTTGAGCTTAGAGGATTATATGGGATGTGGAGGATCAAAGTTGGGTTGACTGCATGCAAGACAATCGCCTTCCGCTCTGTACTATCAGTGCACTCTGTACTACCTTCCACTCTGTTACTACTCTCTTTAGGACACATATCTAATACTGATTGGCATAATTATGCCAATTCAGGGTGAGGAAGCATTCATAGAATAATGATAATCCTTCCATATCAGTTTCCAAAGGGAAAATTGGCATAATATGGTGGTGAAAGATTATCCCTAATTTTGCAATGGTAAAAACAGTCATGCTTCAATTTGTTCTTTGAACCAAAAGAAAAATCTAAATCTTTAATTAGGAATTAGGAACATGATCACTTTGTAAAACATAAACCATTGCTAAACTTTAATTCCTTTAGTGAAACTGCTACTTGGCTATGCTGTGAGACAGCCCACAGAGACTTGCTTCTTTTTGGGGGACATGATTACTTCTGGGGTTACTTCTAGATCTGCACTCAAGAATCATTCCTTGTGGGCTCAGGACCATGAGGAATACAGGGGACCAAAGGAAGGTTGGCTGAGTGCAAGGCATGCGCCTTATCTTCTGTTCTATCTTTCCAGCCCACAAACTGGCTCTTTACTGAATCCTTGCTTGCTGCCCTTAGTTTCTGTTTGCTTTTCCATCACTTGAAACACACAGTTTATAAACATGCACATAAATATATTTATCTATCTATCTACATATATATATACTTATCTAGGGTGATGATTGATTCTGATGTCTTTTTTGGAGACAAGTTCTTCAAACATGATAAACAAGTAAATATTGTTCAAAGCGTATCAGTTTCTTAGGTTATATTCTATCTTTGCAGCTATATGTGTGTCTCTTTAATATACTTCTCTATCTTCTCTGTTGTTTTTAAATCATATATCTGCCTCCACCTACTTTGAACTTTCTCAGAGACCCTGAGCAGGATGCACTATAGAAACAATTACAGCTTTAGAGAATGTGATGATTCAAGACCAAGAACAGGGACAGAATGGTCACAGGGCTCAAGATTTTGACTCTTGTGTACTTAGTGAATTATTTATTACTGATGGTCTATAAACCTAAATAAGGTAGAAAATGTGAGAAGAGTTAATGTTAATTTACATAAATTTATCAAGACCTTATCATATAAATATTACTTTATATCTTTCAATTTTGACTCATAACTCTTCTTTTTCTTATGGTACAGGTGATCGAAAAAAATGTTGACCCTGAATTAATGCTGTTACCATACCTGAGAAAGAAGCATATCCTTTGTTTTGAGTGTGTGTTTATATATAACTGTAATATCTTCAGGGAATATTTTTAAATATTTTTAGGGACTGGAATGATAGCACAGTGGTAGGGCATTTGCCTTGCACATGACTGACCCAGGATGGACACAGGATTGATCCCCATATGGTTCCTTGAGCCAGGAGTGGTTTCTAAGAGCAGAGCACCACTGGGTATGGCCCAACAAACAGACAAGCAATAAATAAATAAAATATTTATAAGTCACCCCAAGTCATAATCTTTGAGAAAATTGTACATCATAGTTTTCTTTTTTTTTTTTAGGTAGTAAAAAGGTTAGGTTGTCAGAAGAACCTAATTGTTCCTAATATGTGATTTGTTGCTAAATATATTGTGTAAGTGGAGAAATAAGCAATAGGAATTGAAGCAATTAAAGTCAAAAGGGCTTTATTAGGCATCTTTTAGAATTAACAGTCACTATACTGACATTTTGTCCTCAAGGACTAAAAAATTATGTCCATTAGAAACAGACAGCGTAGGAGTCTTCTTAACAGAACAATGGATATATTAAACCTGAAAATGTTCAGGTTTGTAAAGTTTCTGAATTAAGGTCATCTAGTGAATGGAATCTGAGCATGGCCCCTGAGGGTTACAGAGATCCAGAGACTCATTAAACCTTGTACAAAATTAATATATGGCTATGTGCTTGTGTATTCTTTTTTTTCCCCAGAAAGAATAAAATCACCCAAAGAGTACTTCGTTTGAAAAGCATCAATCAGGGGCTGGAGCAGTAGCAGAGCATTTGCCTTGCACATGGCTGACCTGAGACCAACCCTGGTTTGATTCCCGTTATCCCACGCCAGGAGCAATTTCTGAGTGCAGATCTAGGAGTAACCCCTGAGCGCTCCCCGGTGTGACCCAAAACCAAACAAAAAGCATCAATCACTAGCTTTTGAGCTCTGCTTATGATCCTTGGAAGGGAAAATAATGAAGACTAATTCTTGATTATTTGTGATCTCAATGTGATGTTTAAGACTTGGTTCACCAGTGGGTAACAGAAAATCCTAAAGAACAGTAAAAAAGATAAAAGATACAACTTTATTTTTCATTTTGATTTTGTTTTGCTTGGGGGCCTTACTCGGTGGCGCTCAGGGGTTACTCCTGGCTCTATGCTCAGAAGTTACTCCTGGCAGGCTCTGGGAACCATATTGGATGTCGGGAATCGAATCTGGGTCTGCACTATGCAAGGCAAATGCCCTCCCACTGTATCATTGCTCTACCCCTTTATTTCTTTCTTATTATGATAGTTTAGAGTAATTCTTGGGGGGGGTGGAACTCACCTAAAATGGGGTAAATATACAATTTTTAAAGGGAAAAATTACTGGGGACAAGCAATGAGGACGAAACAGAGAGGACACTTCTAGGGGGCCATCAAACCATCGTTGGCCAGTATGATTAGTAAAGAAGAGAAGGAGAAAAGGCTTAGTAGAAGGGTTTAGCCTGCTCTAGACAGTGAGTCAAGCTATGGAGAACAGTTGAGGGGTCTCCCAGGTATTGACAAGAATCATCTCATGGGGATCTCGGTATTATTGAGAAATTGGTGTTAAATATGAAAGTGCTGTGACAGATTTGGGTCATTTACTATCCCTGTTGAAAGAAGTTTGTGTGACTGTAATATATAAAGGAATCTCACAAATAGGTTAGACCAAGGCTAGATAATGCAGTAGGACAATGCTGTCTGTCACTGCTTACACCTAGTCAGTTGTCCCACCTTCAGCAAGTAACTTTTTACCATCACATTGGAGTTTCAACAAAATGGAAATAAGTAAGGGATGAGGAAGAGAGAGTCCCTATCATCTTAAGGAAATTTCTTGCCTAGAAGTTCTAACACATGTACTTAAATTTTCTGGCACTGCCATTGTTAACTGTATTCTCTAGCTGAAATGGCTAGCAATATGTGGATAGCTATGTCTATTTCTATATCCATATTTATATTTCTTTTTTTGGAGGGGTCACACCCGGTAGCGCTCAGGGGTTACTCCTGGTTCTATGCTCAGAAATCACTCCTGGCAGGCTCGGGGGACCATATGGGATGCCGGGACTTGAACCATCGTCCTTCTGCATGTAAGGCAAACACCTTACCTCTATGCTATCTCTCCAGCCCCCCATATTTATATTTCTATATTTATTTTATTCGGTGTAACCAAATGTTAGCTAAAAATTAGGATTTCTTACAATGAAAGAAGAGAAATTGGTGAACACCTACTAGTCTGCCACTGAGGAGCATAGACATGGCAAATACGGACAGTTAGACACAAATATTCCAAAAATTGCTTACAGTCTGACACTTTGGTTTCAGAGATCCAGACAAGGATTCAAACTAAGATTCAGTTCATTTATACTTTAAAATACTCAAGCCCATGTACTGAACATATTCCTTTATATTTTCATTTTAACCCTATTTTTGTCAACGTTAGGTCTAATTATTTTGAAAGGGAGGAGATAGGATATAACATACACATAGAAATTAAGAATTTATAAGAGTCAGGGCTGGAACAATAGTAGCAGGTAGGGCACTTGCCTTGCATGTGACATGTCTGGATTCAATCCCTAGCATCCTCTATGGTCCCCTGAGCACTGCCAGGAGTGATTTCTTAGTGCAGAACCAGGAGTAACCCCTGAGCATCACTAAGTATGGTCCACCTCCAACACAAAAATAATTTACAGGATTCTAATAATAGTAACAAAGACACATATATGTTGTTTGATAAATTTATATTGAACTTAACTATGTATTGAATGTGTTTGCTGGTATTGTTTCTTAAGCTCAGAGCTACAAGAAAGAATTATGAGAAATGCATGATCTTTAACTATACTTTTCCAGTCCGGCTCACAGGAACTAAGTATGGCTGTGGAGGGGGAGGCTGTGGAGCTTGCACAGTGATGATATCTCGCTACAGCCCCATCACCAAGAAGATAAGGTACCTTGCAAAAAATCCACCTATATTTTGTTTGTAAATTTGAACTTGTTTTAGTCTATTTTGATAACTGTGTTGAGCACAGACTAGGTGACAAAAACGTGTTAGCCACAGGAGATACAGTGGTGGAAAAATATATACAGGAATATGGCATATACAGAAAAAAATGCATCTTCAAATGCAGCCAGAGAGGTACTACAAGGATTCAAACGTTTGCTTTTTATGCAACTGACTCCAGTTCAAATCTTTGGCATGATATATGGCCCCCTGAGCTCCACCAAGGCTCCCTCCTGAAGATAGGGCCAGGCATAATCCTTGAACACTACCAGGACAGACTGAACAACAAAATGAACACAAGAGTTGGTGAGGATAACATCAGGTTAAGGAATCCCCTGCTGACATCTGAAGGCTTTCTGAATTCCTGTGTTTTCTGTAAGGAAGGAAAGGCTGAAATGAAATAGCACAGAAGCAATTAGCATGCTCTTGAATTACACCACAGCCTGCTAGCTGGACTCTTTACTATTATTTTGCCCTCATAGAGAGGGAGTTCTTCATACATAAAGAGGTCTGTTTCAGGTAGAAATGGCTCCAAGTGTTTTGATGAATTGTCTCACAAAGAATTATCGATTTACTTTCTATAATCAGAAATTATTTTTCCCCAACCCTTTGCCATAAGATGGGTCTTATGATTTAAGAAAATGTTTTCCTGTGATAAAATAGAATTTACCACTGTATAATTTGAGTCTCTCCTGAGGATTTTTGAAGTTAAATATTTGCTCTATAGGGACCGGAGAGATAGCATGGAGGTAAGGAGTTTGCCTTTCATGCAGTAGAACAGTGGTTCGAATCCTGGTGTCCCATATGGTTCCCCGTGTCTGCCAGGAGCAATTTCTGGGCTTAGAGCCAGGAGTAACCCCCGAGCGCCACCAGGTGTGACCTGAAAACAAAAAAAAAAAAAATTTTTTTTTTTTGCTCTATATATGTATTGGCTACTTTGTAGCTGTTTGATCAACATTTTTACATTTAAATTTTGTTTTATTAAATTACAATGATTTATAAATTTATAAAGTTCCAGCACCAATCCCACATTTTTTTTTGGTTCTTGGGCCACACCCAGTGACACTCAGGAGCTACTCCTGGCTATGCACTCAGAAATCGTTCCTGGCTTTGGGGACCATACAGGACGCCGGGGATTGAACCAAGGCCCAACCTGGTTCAGCCGCATGAAAGGCAATTGCCCTACTATTGCGCTATCACTCCAGCCTCCCAATCCTACATTTTAAGAGAAGACAAGTCATTTTATATCCAAATGAATTGAACATTTTCTAGTAGCTAATATGTAGGATTGATGAGCTGTCTATCTTAGGCCTTCTTTATTCCTCTCAACTAAAATGCCAGATTTATTCAATTTACTCAATTGCCTAATCAATCCCTACCCAGTGTCTTCCTGAAAGATAGAACATGCTGTAGATTATTGGTCCCACATGACTAGAAAGGAGACTGGTTGCCCTTCACTCAAGAGAAAAAAGTTAGGAAAACTGCTGTGAAGTTAGGGTTAAGCAGTCTCGTTTGAATCCTATCTGTCCCACTTCAGCTGTGACCTGAGCAAACGAATCACAATCCCAAGTGTGTTTTTGCAAAATGAGCCAAGGATTAAATGTCTAAAATGAAACCTGGGTAGACAAAACCTGCCCTTTTGAAGGAGTCAGTGGATGCTAAGCTCCCTTTCTCCCTGTAATTTGTGCTTCTCTTTTGCTCTCTGAAGACATTTTCCAGTCAATGCCTGCCTGACCCCACTTTGTTCTCTGTATGGAGCTGCTGTCACCACAGTTGAAGGCATTGGAAGTACCAACACCAGGATTCATCCTGTGCAGGTGAGACTATACTTCTTTCTTGTGTTTCTCTGCTCATAGTGACTTGATGGATCTCTGAAATTCAAAGGTGACAGCATCCTGGGCCACAATGCCCATTACCCACAATAGACAAAGCTCAGCTAGGGACAGAGATGAGACCTGGGGTAGTGGGGTCTTGTGATTGACTCTTAGGAAGAGGCTTTTTTTAAAAAAATAAAAACTCTTATTTCCTTTTATTTGGGACCAAATCCAGTGGTGACCAGGGCTTACTCCTCATTCTGTTTGGGATCTCTCCTGGTAGTGCCTAGGGGTCAGATACAGTGCCATGAATCAAACCCAGTTCAGCCTAATGCAAGTCACGTGCCTTACCCAACTGTACTATCACTGGACCCAAATACTTTCTTGTTAATGGAAAATCTGACATTCTGAGGTTTGTTCTCTTTGGTCAAAGTAGATGGGACATGTCCATTGTAACTTCAAACCAGACCATGTTAATTGAAGGACATGAATGTATTTGGTGATGTTTTATACAGAGAAAAAATACACATGATTAAAAGGCTGAATGAGGATTTGGAACAAAAGTATAAAGGGTAAGGTGTTTGCTTTGCATGTGTCTTATTGTATTCAGTTCCTGGAACCCCATATGATCGCTTAAAACCACCAGGAGTAATTTCTAAGTGCAGAGGCAAGAGTAGCCCCTGAGCACCATTAGGCGTACTCTCTCCCCTTAAAAAATAACAAAAACTGAATAGGGGCTGGAGAGATAGCACAGCAGTAGGGCATTTGCCTTGCACGTGACTGATTCAGGACAAACCTGGGTTTGATTCCTGGCATCCCATATGGTTCCCGGAGCTTGCCAGCAGTGATTTCTGAGCACAGAGCCAGGAATAAACCCTGAGCGCCTTTGGGTGTGGCCTAAAAATAAAACAAAATAAAAATTGAATGAAAAATCTTTGCTACCAAAATGATTTGTAGCATTGAAGATTTAATAGAGAATTTTCTCAAAAGACAGATAATAAGTGATGTCTGTGATTTTTTTTTGTTTGTTTTTGGGTCACACCCGGCAGTACTCAGGGGTTACTCCTGGCTCCATGCTCAGAAATTGCTCCTGGCAGGCACGGGGGACCATATGGGGCACCGGGATTTGAACCGATGACCTTTTGCATGAAAGGCAAATGCCTTACCTCCATGCTATCTCCCGGGCCCCGATGTCTGTGATTTTTGAAGCCTTTCTCACAGTTCAGCACTTGGCTTAAACTACTTATGACTCCTTAAATAACTTGCCTTATGCCTAATAAAAATACTGCTGCTATTTTATTTTTAATGGGGGTCACTTTTAAGAAGACATATAAAGTATAACCAAAGAGTAACATGGAAAATGACCAGGTTTGAAATTTCCTACAATTGAAGCAATTTTGGGTTCTGCCTATTCTCTACCAACTTTCACTCCCTAATGGGAGTGAATTCTTCCTGGTTACCTTGTGAAATTGACTTTTCACAGGCATGAAAATTACTATTTAGTGACTTCTGCTGAGCCTCTGTGTTTATAGTACAGCCAAAAGATTTCCAAAATGAGGTTGTACCTTTGAAGTTAAACCTTAAAGAAAAAATAGTGCTGAGGGAAAGGATTGGAAGAGAAATCAGGACAATATTAGTTTCCCTTTTGATTTTTTTTTTGGATTAATGATGGTACTTTGGAAACAAATCCCCTTGTTCTAAAGTATTAAGGCAGTCATGACCTGTTTGTTCAAAGTTACTCAGGAAACCATTGATGTTGTTTTTAAGCTTTCTCAACTTGAGTGTCTTTTTTTTTTCTCCTAAAATTTTATCTATTTGTTTTGTTTTTCTCAACTTGAGTGCAATTGACTTTCAGAGAATAACTTTCATCTCATTTCATTTACCTATTATGAATACAAATAAAAAACACAAAGGAATTTATAAAAGTTAATTGTCCACCCCTCAGAGATTCTTTCTGTAGATTTGTGGTGCTGCTTGAATCTAGGAAAATGTATGATGATTTTGAAGAGTTTTTTGAGAAAGATCACTAGCAATTCAGGACCAGTAAGCATGGCTGCCTAGCCCTCAAAGAGTGGGTAGGTATCTGGAAGGAGAAGGATTTTATGAGACCTTTTTTTTTTTTATTTTTTTTTAACCATTGAATGGGTATAGATCTTGTGAGACTCTTGTTCAATGTAGGTTTAGACTGAGTAGGTCTGAGTTGGGGACTAACTTTCTCCAGTTAGAACCTTTCTGTGCTTCCAGGAGAGAATTGCCAAGTGTCATGGCACACAGTGTGGATTCTGCACCCCTGGGATGGTGATGTCCATCTATAGCCTTCTAAGAAACTGCCCAGAACCCACTTTGGATCAGTTAACTGATGCCCTGGGCGGTAAGTCATATTATGTGTGTGCTAGGGTAGATGATAGAGGTAAATGGTGATTAGATATATGCCAATTGCTGCTCATGTTTTTCTAATGCTCTATCAATATTGTTTAATTTACTATTTACAAAAACTTTATAAGTTAGGTATTATTATTTAAGTCTATTATGAATAGGGAAATAGACTCAGAATAATTTATTCAAAGTTATATCATCGGGGAGTAGAAAACTTGATCTGGTCAAATCTAGATTAAAATTGAATCCACACATTTGCATATGGTAGACAGTTTCACAAGTCTCTTAATCTTTGAGATTCTTCTACATTTCTGCTTGCTTATTTCTTATGATATGACCAAACTAGTTTATTTACTTGGGAAATATACATACTTCCCCGTTGCTTCTCTCTCCCATCACTCTCCTATATTGGATGAGTGCCTTCAGGGCCAGGGATATCAGAGAGCTCTTGAATGTAACATGGAATCAAAGACAGTGAGATCTTATGATACTTATTTCAAAAAACTTGTTGTTGTTGTGTTTTGAGCCATACCTGGTGATACTCAAAAGTTTCTACTGGCTCTCTGCTCAGAAATCAACCCTGGCAGGCAAGGATGCCAGAGATTGAATCCAGGTCAGCCTCCTTCAAGGCAAGCATCCTACCCACTGTGTGATTGTTCTGGCCCTCAAAGAGCTATCTTTATCTGAGATATTTTACCAAGTTCTGGAGCTCAGTGTATATCATTGTTCCTGATAGAACTTTTCCTGGCTCTACTCTTTGTTTTTTTTTTGTTTTGTTTTTTTGTTTTTTGTTTTGTTTTTTTTTGTTTTTGTTTTTGGGCCATAGCCGGTGACTCTCAGGGGTTACTCCTGGCTATTCGCTCAGAAGTCGCTCCTGGCAGGCACGAGGGACCATATGGAGAACCAGGGGATCGAACCGCGGTCCGTCCTAGGTTAGCACAGGCACCTTATCTCCAGCGCCACGGCCCGGCCCCCGGCTCTACTCTTTGTTAACAAGTGACTGAAACTCATATGTATAAAGTCTCTTGTATAAGGTCTCCTGGGCCAGAGGAAATGGAAATAGAAAGGAAAGAGGGCAGTGTATATGCTGTCTCCTGCCTGATTTCCTTTAGATCTTAATGTATATTTGATTCCATGACTTTCTATGATACAAACAAAGGAGGTTTCTCAAATTTAAGGTGCTTTTCACTTACATGAGGACTTTGGAAATAACAAAGATCCCTGGGATCTGAATCCAGAGAATTTACTCCAGTGATTTTGTGTTTCAAGCCCTGTTCCTTATTTGTGGGTGGAGGGAGAATGGTGAATCTGGAGTACCAAAGCTGAATTAATTGTCATTTCAGTTGCTCCTGAATGGATACATTTGATCTTTTTTGGCTGAAGTTTAGCTCTTGAATGTGACTCTATATCAAGATTTATGGGAAGGGCCAGAGCAATAGCACAGTGCTTAGGGTGTTTGCCTTGATGCTGATGACCCGGGTTCAATTCCCAGCATCCTCAGAGGTAGCTTCAGAGTAGCAGTCACTATTCTAAAATTCTATTATAGTTGACTAGTTTTGCCAACTATTCCATTTTTTTTTGGTTTTTTTTTTGGGCCACACCCGTGACGCTCAGGGGTTACTCCTGACTATTCGCTCAGAAGTCGCTCCTGGCCGGCACGGGGAACCATATGGGGAACCGGGGGATCGAACCGCGGTCCGTCCTAGGTTAGCGCAGGCACCTTACCTCCAGCGCCACCGCCTGGCCCCATCTATTCCAATTTTTATAGATAAAATCATAGTGTGCATATGCTTGTCTCTGATTTCTTACAGTCAGCATGAGTAGTTCTTTATTATTGACAAGTAATTCCATTGCTGACCTATACTATATTCTATTGAGAATCCTGTTGATATACTTTCAATTTTGGTGGATAAAAATGCATTGAGGATTTATATATCTATATATATGTATATCCACATATATTGTTCATATTTAAGAGTAAAAAATTACTGCATCAGGGTGGGAAAAATGTATAGGGGTTAGAGTATCTGTCTTACCTGTGGCCAACCTCATTCTAATCAGAAGGGATCCTTCCTTGGGCCTGCTTGGAACTACTTGGTAGGCCACTTCCAGTTTATTCAGCCAAAGGTGACTGTGGATTTAGTAGATATTGCCATACTGTTTTTTTTGGGGGGTGGGGGGTTTGGGGCACACCCAGTGGCACTCAGGGGTTATTCCTGGCTATCTGCTCAGAAATAGCTCCTGGCAGGCACGGGGGAACATATGGGATGCCGGGGTTTGAACCAATCACCTTAGGTCCTGGATCGGTTGCTTGCAAGGCAAACACCACTGTGCTATTTCTCCGGTTTCTCCATGCTGTTTTTTATGGTTACTATACTTATCTAATTATGTATATTAGGTAGACAAAATTTTTCTAAGAATGTAACGACCAAATAAAAGTTGCTGCAGTATATGTTGATATTTTATGTTTTTGAGATGTAAATTATAATGAGTAATTGAGACTTGATTTTTTACTAAAAATATGATTGTTCATTGACCAATTATCATGAGAATATAAAAATTATTTGCAGTAATTTTGCATAATGTGCTTTAAGACTCTACCTCAAGACTCTAAACCCCACATCTCAAGTTTCTAATGAAAGAAAAGAATTACATCTTGATGAGCTGCAGTGAAATGTCAAACAGGGCTTTTTTCTTGAGCAGGGTCCTTATTCCATCATGCCTTTGTTATACTTGGCCTTTCTCTGGGCTACTTGAGTAATAGAAATGGGTTTTTCTCCTTTAGGTAACCTGTGTCGGTGCACTGGATACAGGCCTATAATTGATGCTTGCAAAACTTTCTGTAAAGTAAGTAAGAAAGATTACATGACTGAGCATGTATGAAAGAACACAGTGAAGTTGGGGAGTAGTTTTTACTAATAAGGGAAATTTGTTGTTACTAAGAAGGGGAAACTTCTTAGCTGAAGGTCTGTTGTAAAATCACCCCACATACATTATGAAAGCACCACACACACACACACACACAAACACATACACACACACACACACACACACACACACACACACGCATTTCCACCCCCCAGGTGGACAGGTCTGAAGAAGCATGGTAGCTGCAAAGGATTAATAAACCAAGCCAATCAAGAAAGAATCATGGAGTCAGTTTGTTTTTTTGGTTTTTTTTTGCTTCATGGTATCCCTGAACATGCTAAGCCAAATTGCTCCTCCTTTATTCTCCCAAAACAAATTCAACCAGGCTGGGCAGCCTTAAGTCATCCGCATGGGCTCTTATATATTAAAGAGGGAGGGTTTAAAGGAAAGAGGAAGATTGGGGGGATGCCTTTGTTTTGGGTTAATAGCTGGGTGTCATCTTACAGACTGTGCTTACCACTTACAGCTGGGTGTTGGGTAGGACACATTTCCAGTCATTGAACATGTCATGAACACCTAAATTCTTAGACAGTGTGTAGACAGTGTTCTAAAGAGTCTTTACTGGTCTGTCTGTCTGGGTCAAGTACCCTGTCTTGGTGTTCTTGTCTTCCTCTGTCCTGTGCCATCACAGTTTTCATGTTGTATGTGAGTGAGGTGGCCCCCTCTTTCCTTATTCTCTTCACTAGACAATGAACTGTCTGATAGTGGAGACTGTGCTGCCCCAGGGGTTGGAACAGGCAACTATGGAATGGACATATAATCAATGTATTGAGGAATAAGTGGATAAGCCACCTTGAAATGTGGGACATTGCCCTTTGGGGGCAGATTCTGGGCATTACAAGGACAGCATGATAGGGGCTGAAATGACAGCACAGCTGGTAGGGTGTTTGCTTTGCATGTGGCCAATCTGGGTTTGACCCCTGGCTTCTCATATGATCCCCCACTGAACACCACCAGTAGTAACCCCTGAGCATCACCAGGTGTGGCTCAAAAAACAAACCAAAAATAAAAAATGAAAAAATAAAAAAACAGCATGATTCTTGTTAATAGTTTTTGTTAAGGATGATTAATTTGCATCATTATTCACTTCAAGTGCTGGGCCAGACTTTGTTTAAAACATCTTAACATATTGAAAATCATTTCATAATCAATGCCATTCACTCTTCTCATGAGCTCAGAATTTTTATTAGTCCTTAGTTTGGATATGTTAAGTCTACATGACTCTCATTGCATTGAACAGTGGCAGGATACAAATGCCCAGAAGTCCATTACATTTCTTTCTAATAGCAATGGACTATTGCTAAGAGAAATTTAGAAAATAATACCATTTACAGTAGTATCAAAAACAATAATAAGTTTAGGAGTGAATCTGTCAGAGATATAAGACCTGTGCTATGAAAAATAACAAGACATTGATCTAAGAAATTAAGGAAGACAGAAATAACTGTGAAATTATCCAATATTTACAGATAAAAATAATATTATTAAAATTGCATACAAATATTAACTATGTGTAGTAAGAATTGGTTAATTAACCCATTTGGGATAATCATTTAGCAAGGTATATGTAAATCTTCATGTTGTATATTTTAAATGTATATGAATTTTTTAAATTTGTTTTGTGACCTCATCTGGTGATGTTCATGGGTTACTCCTGGCTCTCTACTCAGTAATTAGTCCTGACTATGCTTGGAAGAACATATAAGATGCTGGGGATCAAACTGAGCTGACTGCATAAAAGGCAAATGCCTTACCTGCTGTACTATC
The DNA here is from genome assembly GCA_004027635.1 of Crocidura indochinensis. NCBI lineage: Eukaryota > Metazoa > Chordata > Mammalia > Eulipotyphla > Soricidae > Crocidura > Crocidura indochinensis. Next base: position 22,015 of record PVKC010002126.1, on the reverse strand, counting down.
ATTACAACTTCAAATATAGATCATTTTATTTGTTATTATCCCTCAGTAAAGTTGAAAAAATACTCAGTAGAATAAGCAATTTCTATTTTGTTATTTTTTTTATCCACTAGCCTTCTGGTTGCTGTCAGAATAAAGAAAATGGGATTTGCTGCTTGGATCAAGGAAACAATGGATTGCCAGAATTTGAGGAGGAAAATAAGGTTAGTGAATTATTAACCTTGCATAAGATTTTTATCAAGACATGAGCAGTGACCAACAAAATTTTAGAAAAAATAATTTACTTCTCAAGTTGATTCATCTGAGGTGTGTTCACTCTCTCCTCTCTATTCTTTCTCCATTTTGTTTTTTGTTTGTTTAAAGTTTATTCTAATAACTGAATCCCTTGTTCTAGAAAATTTCAATTAAATACTAATATACACAGATGAGAGAATATATGGATCTCTTATTCTTCCTACTCACACAAAATCTTTTTATAATCTATTTTCAAGAGCAAAAAATAAACAAACAAGAAAACAAACAAACAAAAATGGAGTTTGAGGGACTTGCTTTCAGAGCTCTTCTCAATTGTGCCTTCTGTGGCCTGCATATCCCTATGTTTATGAGACCCCTCAGAGACTATGAGGGAAGTGAGGGCTTTGGAGAGTCACTGAATCCATTTTGAGTAGCTAAGAAGGTCTGTATTATTGGACCATACACAGAGCACCAGATTGTGACTAATGGATGGACTTTTTTGACATTTGTTTTGCTTGTTTGGGGACCACTCTTGGAGGTACACAGGGGTTACTTCTGATTCTGCAGTACTAGAATCACTCCTGGTGGACCATATGGGATGCTGGATCATATGGGACCATGCCACTCTGGCCTTATGAATGGGCCTTTTGGGTTCAGGCTCCTCTACTGACTGTCATCTTCCTTTCACATTACACAAAAGATTTAAGGAAGAATTGCCTGATGAGAGATAATAACTTCTGTTTTTTCTTCTCTTTTTCAGACAAACTCACAACTCTTTTCAGAAAAGGAGTTTCTACCATTGGATCCAACCCAAGAATTAATATTTCCTCCTGAACTGAAAGTAAGTAAGACAAAATTGAGATTGTTCTATAGTAATTCAGAATGAACCATCAGACACTATGTTTTTCCCAAGGATAATTACAAAGGTTGATCCATAAGTAGAGACAATGTTATCTGTCATCTGTCAACCTTAGGTGAGGAAAAAATACTATGGGACAGTGATTGAGAAGGGAAGTGAGTTGTCATGTATGAACAGTTGACTGTAAGAAACAGCAGATGTCTATGAAATGCCCTAAAATGATATCAAAAGACTTTTTAGGTCTAGACATGTTTTCTACTTCCAGTTTGGCTGAAATGTCTTCTATAGAATTATTTCATAAATAAGAACATAAAAATATTTGCTTTTTTAAAATAAAATATTTAAGCACCATGATTACAAGCATGATTGCAGTTGGGTTTTAGTCATAAACAGAATATCCTCCTTCACCAGCACAATATTACCACCATCAATGTCACCCTACCTTCCTTCCCTACCCCTGGCTGTATTCAAGACAGGCATTCTACTTCTCAGTTCCTTCTGAGTGCTCTCTTCATGGACTTCAGATTTTTTTAAATAATATATTTAAACACTGTGATTACAAACATAATTGTAGTTGGGTTTCAGTCATAACAAGAACACCCCCCTACACCCATGCATCATTCCCATCACCAGTGCCCCATATCTTCCCTCTCCACCCCATCTGTACTCAAGACAAGATTTCTTCATCTCTCACTCTCTGACATTGTTGTGATAGTTCTCAGTGGAGTTATTTCTCTAACTGCACTCACCACTCTTTGTGGTGAGCTTCATATCTTGAGCCAGCCCTTCTGACCCTCATCTCTGGGAATTAATTCAATGTTTTTAATTTTTCTTAAAACCCATAGGTGAGTGAGACTATTCTTTGTGTGTGTCTCTCTCCCTCTGAGTAATTTCACTCAGCATAATAGATTCCATGTACATTCATGTATAGGAAAATTTTATGACTTCATCTCTTCTGATGACTGCATAATATTCCACTGTGTATATGTACCACAGTTTCTTAAGCCAATCATCTGTTGAAGGGCATCTTGGTTGTTTCCAGAGTCTGGCTATTGTAAAAAGTGCTGCGATGAATATAAGTATGAAGAAGGGATTTTTGTATTGTATTTTTGTGTTCCTAGGGTATATCTCTAAGAGTGGTATAGCTGATCAAATGGGAGCTCAATTTCCAGTTTTTTTGAAGAATATCTATATTGTTTTTCATAAAGGCTGGACTAGATGACATTCCCACCAGCAGTGAATGAGAGTTCTTTTCTCATCACATCCCCACCAGCACTGATTGTTCTTGTTCTTTGTGATGTGTGCCAGTCTCTGTAGTGTGAGATGGTACCTCAATGTTGTTTTGTTTTGCATCTCCCTGATGATTAGCTATTCACCCAATACCCATCAGATAAGGGGCTAATATCTAATATATACAAGGTACTGACAGAATTGAACAAGAAAAAAAAATCTAACCTCATCAAAATTTATGGAGAAGAAATGAACAAACAATTTTTCAAAATTCATGGCCAAAAGGCACATGAAAAAATGCTTGATATAAAAATATTTTCAAACACTGAAGTTAATTTCTTTGAAATAGATGAATTCCAGGGCAATAGGTAGTCACAGACTCCAGAAATAAAATATTGTTGCAGTTTCTTCCAAACTTGAATTCCTAGCCAAGTTCTACTTTTAGGACCTTTTCTTGTTATAAAGAAAAAAGATTATGGGGGTCAGAACGGTGGTACAGTGGTAGGGTGTTTGTCTTGCAGGCGGCTGACCTAGGATGATCCATGGTTCCATCCCCCAGCTTCACATGTAGTCCCCCAAACCAGGAGCAATTTCTCTAGCATTACCGGATGTGGCCCATAAAAAATTAAAGCAAAAACAAAAGTAAAAATTAAAAAGATTGTGATTCTAGAGAGAGAGAAAAAATGGGCATTTGCCTTATATGTGTAAGATCTGGGTTCAATTCCACAGTATCTCATATGGTTCACCTGAGCCCACCAGGAGTGATCCCTGACTGCAGAGCATGGAGTTAAGCCCTGACCACTGCTAGATGTGGCCCCCAAACACAAAAAATATTCTTATTTTCTGTCTCTGTTCCTACAAAGACCAAATAGAAACCAGGAGAAATGTTGCAGGATGTGATCTTAAATTCTTTTTGCTTTTTCAACAGATAATGGCTGAGAAACAGTTACCAAAGACTAGGATTTTTGTTGGTGATAGAATGACCTGGATTTCCCCAGTAACTCTGAAGGAACTCCTGGAAGCGAAAGCCAAGTATCCTCAGGCCCCTGTTGTCATGGGAAATACCTCCGTGGGTATGTTGACACCAGGGATTTCTTATGAGGAAAATAAGCGAAAATACTTTGCAAAAATGAACCTCAAATGTGCATGTTCTCAGGAAAATCAGAGTTAAAGCCGCACTTTTAATCACTTAGACTAAAGTTTTTCTGCATTGCTCGAGACCTGTTGTGGGTCTCAGTAAGTGGAATCCCTAAAATAACAGCTTACATGGACTTTCTGTTGTACTCACTGTAAGTTTTGTTTAACTGCATACCTCTTGTTTGTTTTGGGGCCATATCCAGCAGTGTTCAGGGGTAACTCCTAGCTTTGTACTCAGGAATTACTCCTGCTGGTGCTCATATGGGATGCTGAGGATGAACCCAGGTCTGCCATATTCAATGCCTTACCCCACTGTACTATTGTTTTGTCCCCTTATTTTGTTGTTTCTAATTGTTTAGGGCCTGAAATGAAATTTAAAGGAGTCTTTCACCCAGTTATAATTTCTCCAGATAGGATGGAACAACTAAGCATTGTGAAATATGCAAGCGATGGTGAGTTCTTAAAGTCTTTTCTTATTTGAAAAATACTAATTAGAGTGCTGGAGTGATAACACGGCAGTAGGATGTTGGCCTTGCATGCTGCCAACCTGGGATGGACTAGGTTCATTCCCCGGCATTTCATATGGTCCCCCAAAGCCTGATGAGCAAACTCTGAGCTCAGAGCCAGGAGTAACATGTGAGGCCTTAAGAAAACAAAAGCTGGGAGCCGGGAGGTGGTGCAGGAGATAAGGTGCCTGCTGCCTTGCCTGTGCTAGCCTAGGACGGACCACGGTTCGATCCTCCGGTTCCCATATGGTCCCCCGTGCCTGCCAGGAGCGACTTCTGAGCGCATAGCCAGGAGTAATCCCTGAGTGTCACTGGGTGTGGCCCAAAAACCAAAAAAAAAAAAATAAATAAATAAGAAAAAAGAAAACAAAAGCTAAAATACATTAATTAGTTGTTTTCTTTGATCAGAAGCTAAGCAGAAAAAGAATTGTTCCTAATTATAATAAATAGAGAAATGCTCTTATTTATATGTAAATAAGAGAACTAACATTCTGGAAGAGGTTCAGGGAAAATTTTTCTATAGTTATAGAGAATGACATTTAATTTTCTGAATAATTCATTCCTTTCCTTCCTTTTTTCCTTTTCTTCCCTCCCTCCCTCCTTCCTTCCTTCCCTCCCTACTTTCCCTCCCTCCCTCCCTTCTTCCTTCCTTCCCTCCCTCCCTCCCTCCTTCCTTCGTTCCCTTCCTCCTTCCTTCCTCCCCTCCCTCCCTCCCTCCTTCCTTCCTTCCCTTCCTCTTCTTCCTTCTCACCATCCTTCTTCCTTCTTAATATATTTCCATCCTTACTTCCTAACAAACTTCCATCCTTACCTCTGTTCTTTCTTCTTTCTTTCCCTCTTCCATCCCTCCCACTCTCCCTCCCTCCCTTCCTTCCTTCACTCCTTCCTTCTTTATTCCTCACACATTCCTGGCCCCAGTGACAAAATTTTTTTTTCTGCAGTATCAAAGAAATTTAACATTTTCTTAACAAAACTTCCTGTGCTGAGTACTGAGAGAACATGAAGATGAGCAGAAAAGCAGTCTTTGCTTTCCAGAAACTCAGCTGTAGTCTGCACACAGCAAGTGGTTTTTCCATTCCCATAAAAAAGATTGATTTGGTGATCATGAGGAAAAGTCATCTAAATGTAGGAGTAGAGTTTAATTCTTCACTATATTATGTATTAGGTATAAGGACTTAGTCAAGTTACTTAAAAGAATTTCTATTTATTCATCTGTGAAATTGGACTATTAATATCTCAATATTAATATTGAATACAATATTATTGTACAATATAGTACAATAAAATGTATGTACTCTTAATCTATATAATAAGAAATATTATTATATATCTTAAAATACGATAAATATTCAAAAAAAATTACCTAGGGGCCCGGGAGATAGCATGGAGGTAAGGAGTTTGCCTTTCATGCAAAAGGTCATCGGTTCGAATCCCGGTGCCTCATATGGTCCCCCGTGCCTGCCAGGAGCAATTTCTGAACATGGAGCCAGGAGTAACCCCTGAGCACTGCCGGGTGTGACGACCCCCCCCCCCCAAAAATTACCTCTACCCTAGCACCACCATGACCACCAACACTTGTCTCATACCATTACTACTAATAAGCCAGAGTGTGTGTCCAACATAAATAAAGATGTGACCTTGGTCCATCCTATGGAATTTCCAGAGCAGCAGTGACCCCATCACATTATTGATATTATTGATTTCATTGCAGGCTTGACATTAGGCGCAGGACTTAGCCTGGCTGAGGTGAAAGACATCCTGGCCGATCTAGTCCTGAAGCTCCCAGAGGAGAAGACACAAATACACCGGGCCCTTTTGAAGCAACTTGGATCGCTGGCGGGGTGTCAGATAAGGAGCATGGCTGTACGTACCTGCTGACATGGGGCTCTGGTGTGTGTGCCTGGTGTCACTGACCCTGAAAAAATAATAGCACAAATGTTTTTAAGCATTTGAGTCATGGTGATTTGTAACAATATGAGTGATAAGTTTTATGCATACAGTAATTCTAGTATATACCCTCCACAGGATTGCCTCGCTTCCTCCCATCATTATCTTCATGTCATTCTGTTTTGTTTGTTTGTTTGTTTTTGGTTTTTGGGTCACACCTAGTGACGCTCAGGGTTTACTCTAGCGTCACCATGCCAGCCCCTCATTCTGTTTTTTTTTAAGTCTCTGTGCTTTATGTTTTTACAACACTATTAGTGAGTTTCATGCATTCAACCTCCCATCACCCCTTCCCAGTGTGTGTGTTTCTTTCCCTCCTAGATTCCCATTTACCCTTTCTCCCCTGCCAAAAATTCCCTCTTCTCACTACTATGTTGACACATAGTGAAATTAATAACTGGTCTATAGAATTTTGGATTAGGCCACACCTAGTGGTGTTCACCAGGGCTTACTTCTGAATCTATGCTCATGTATCACTCCTTATGGGCTATGGGGGATCATATATGGTGCTGGAGATTAAACCTGAGTTGGCTGTTTGCAAAGCAATTGCTCTAACCATCTATGATACAGCTCTGAATCTATTACTTTTGGTCATTTGTTATTTGCTTCTTTATAGCCCACATATGAGACTGGTCATTCTGTGTCTATTTTTATCCCCTCTTCTATCCTTCCACTCAGCATGATTCCCTCCAGTTTTATTCATATAGTGGTAAATTGCATGATTTGGTATTTCAAAGCCAAATATTATTCCATTGTGCGTACATACTGTGATTTCTTCATCCAGTCATCTACTCTTAGATCTTAGAGTTGTTTCCAGATTTGAGCTATTGGGAATAATACTGTAATAAACACAGGAGCACAAATGTCTTTTTTGGTTAGAGTTGGGGGACATTTTAATCCTGTTTAACATAAAGAATGTTTTTCAAAGGCCTTGGTTAATCCTTATTTTATACTAGAGTTATTTTTTAATAATAGTAAAACTAGTGAAATTTATGATTTCTTTTTAAAAAGTCTTTAGGGGGCCACATTGTGAGCAGGCATCTTGATTCAGATCTGAATCCCCTCCTGGCTGTGGGCAACTGTACCCTCAATTTAGCCTCAAAAGGTAAGTAACAGCCCCTTCTTGGAAAATATTTAACCTCATCTCCTTACTCTTTGTCTCTCTGGGGATGCAGGAAGTACCATCATAAAAAGTAACTTACAAGAGTGACAATGTCAGTGCCTTTCTGGAAAGTTTATCAGTCTGGACTAATTTCATATACTCCATTGCCATCTTCATTTTCATTTTTGAGTCCTCGTGCTAGTTATTTTTCATTCAGGTCATGTTTGTTACTGGTTATACTCCTGATGTAACCTAATTAGTGGAAAAAACAATGTTACTTTGTTGAAAACTTTATTTAGGCACTACAGAAGTGTCATGACCCTAATATTGTACTGTGATAATGACTAGGTCATTGACAAAAACCACTTCCTGCTTAGCCATAGATGAGTTCTGTTCCATATTTACTTATTTGAGTTCAAGATTTTTTAAATTTTTTTTCTATTATTCAAATCAAATCTGGTCAGTAATTTTTAGGATGTTCCAGTTGGTCTTCTATCACTACTCCCCCTTATTTTTCGTTTTGGTTTTTGGGCCACAACTGGTGGTGCTCAGGAGTTACTCCTGACTCTGTGCTCAGAAATCGCTCCTGGCAAGCTCGGGGGACCATATGAGATGCCGGAATTTGAACCAGCACCGGTCCTGTGTTGACGCTTGCAAGGCAAATGCCCTGCTGCTGTTTTTTCTCTCTGGCCTCCTATCACTACCCTTTTTATATTTAAAAATGTGCCCTACCTCTATTGCCTGCATTGTTAAATATTACTTTTAAAGCCTTTGAGGGACCGGAGCAGTGGTGCAAGCAGGAGGGCGTTTGCCTTGCATGCTATAACCAGGATGGACCACGGTTCAATCCCCAGGACTCCCATATGGTCCTCAAGCCAGGAGCAATTTCTGAGTGCATATTCAGGAGTAAACCCTGAGCATCACTGGGTGTGGCCCAAAACGCAAAAAATAAAATAAATAAAATAAATAAATTAAAGCCTTTGAAACCACAGAATTATCTTTAGAGAGACAATTACATTTAGACTAACGAAGTTAGCTAACATTGCTTACAAAACCAACAATCAAAGAATTGGGTTGTGATTGAGCAGAAATATTAAGTGCTTATGAATTTTCACTGAAAGTTTTGTTTTATTGTAACTTTACTCCTCCCTCCTTCAAATATTGATTAATGCCCAGGAATTCTTTAGGTGCTAAAAATGATATAAAATAACGCAGGCACCTCACTGGTATAAGATTCATTAAAGGCAATTTATTCATCTACTATTGTACTTAGTAAGTTACCATAAATGACAAATGTTTGTTAAATAACTTAAGCAGAATATCACAAAGGATATTATACATGTTCTCTACTTACAAGGCTCAAAATAAAGTGTGCTGTCCAGAAAGAGGATTGCTATGACTGTTATTCCTGATTTCTGGATTGCTTTGTCATTTTTAGATATAGACCAGCACAGAAGACAAAAAATAATAAATACAACTGTTGTGTTACTGATTCTACCCTAATCACTTATTGTACTTCACCCTAGGGTGTGACCTAGGGTGTGTTTTGTGACCTGGTAATAATATATTGGATTATTCCTTACTTGTTATTCTGGTCACACCCTAGGGTGAGGTACAATAATTGATTAGGGTAGGATCAGTAACACAGCAACAACCTATTCTGAAATGGTGCAAGAAAGAACCCATTGCAGTATAAAGATAGTTAAATCTAGGAAGAGCACATCTGTCCCCAAATAATTGTTTTGTTTGGGTGTTTTATGTCATCCTTCCTTGCATTTTGTAGGTTATATATACTGTTTTATCGAACTGACAGAACAGATTTCAGGACACGTGTCATTTCTTTCTGCAGATGGAGAAAGACAGATACCTTTTAATGAGCAGTTTCTTACAAAGTGCCCCAGCACAGATCTTAAACCTGAAGAAATCTTAATCTCAGTGAACATCCCTTACTCCAGGAAGGTAGGAGTGGCTTGGTGTCTTTCTTCCAATTATCTGATCTTTTCTGTGAGCCTCAAATTGTTAAACCTATCCTAGAGTGAATTCAAAAGGTGTTGAGTCTTTTATTTGGGGGCGGGTCACACTTGGTGGTGCTCAGGGATTATTACTAGATCTGCATGCAGAAATCACTCCTGGCAGACACAGAGGATCATATAGGATGCTAGACATCGAACATGGGTTGACTGTTTGTAAGGTAAATGCTCTACCTCTGTACTATCTCTCTGGCCCTGATGTTGAATCTTTCTAGGAGATATTATGTATTATATATTATAATATATATTATATGTGAATAGTTTTTTTTACCCATGCTCTGTTCTTCAGTCATTTTTGAAATCAGAGATCTTGATCTCTGTCATAAATACTGTCTCATTCTCTCTCTCTACTTCTCTCTCTCATACATTTTTTCTCTCATACACATTCATTCCAATGCACTTCTATCTTAAAATTTATTGTCTTAACAATTGAAAAAAATTTTGCTCCATAAAGTCTCTCTAAATGAGATTGAAAATACATATCCATGTTTCCTGTTTTATTATGGTTTGCAAGAGTATAATACATGTGCAAGTGAAAGTCTTGGAAAGAAAAGATGTAGAGTAAAACTATTAAGATAGAATCTTGATTTCAAGGTATATTGTGACTGAGCTAATCACTCAGTCACTCTAAACCTTAGATTTCTCACTTGTGAAAGGGAATTATAATTCAGACTGCCTCATTTTGTTAAGATTGACACTAAGGAGAACTGTGGTCTGTGGATCCTAAACACACACTTATTTCCTTCCAATTTTAGAGGCTGAAAGTCTAATGTGAAGATGTTAGAAGGGTTTCTTTGTTCTAATGTTTCTCTTTTTTGGCAAGTAGATGATAATCTTCTTGTGTTTTCATGTAATTTTTCCTCTGTTCATATCAATGATCTTTTATTTATGTATTTATTTTTTCACATGATCAGGGGTTACTCCTGGCTCTGCTCTCAGGAATTACTCATAGCAGTGCTGTGAGACCTTATGGGGTGACCAAAGATAGAATCCAGGCCAGCTGCATGCTAGACAAATACTCTACCCACTGTACCATCACTCCAATTCCCATTTTTTTCTTGGTGCCTGTTTTGTTTCTGTGTCACACCTGGCTCTTTCCAGAGGGCTTATTCTTGACTCTGTGCCCAGAGATCACTCCTGACTGGCTTGGAGGACCATCCAGGGATACTGAGGATCAAACCCTGTTTGGTCGAATACAAGGCAAATGCCCTACCTGATGTACTATCGCTATGGCCCAACAGTGACCCTTTCTAAGAGGACACTATTCTGTTGGATTAGTACAAACCTAATTATCTCATCTTATCTTACTGATATAAAAATCTTATTTCCAATTGCACTCACTGTGTGGTTTCAGATATTAGGATCGCAATATGTTGGGGTTTTTTGTTGGTTTTAGTTCTTTTGGGAGGGTACACCCAGCATAACTTAGGGGTTATTTCTGGCTCTGCACTCAGATATCACTACTGGCTGACTCAGCAGAACCATATAGGATGCCAGGGATCATACCCAAGCTGGCCATGTGCAAAGCAAATGCCCTACCTGCTGTGCTATCATTCAGATCCAAAGATCTCAACATGTTTTGATGTTTTTGGGGGCAAGTATATATAAAATTATAATTTGGAGTTGCAGAGATAGAGATACCTCAGTGGGCTGTATGACAGTTTTTGCATGCAGGGGCTTTTTTTTGGTTCCCAACAAGCATCATAGGATTCCCTGAGTGCTGCTAGGAGCAACCCCTGAGCATAGAGCTAGAAATAATCCCCAAGCACTTCTGGCACTCATTAAAAAAAGAAATAAAATAATAATTATGCCCATAGCTATATGAAAGCAACCAAAGATACATCATTCATAAATTTTCTTATGGTATATTTGTCACTCAGTAGTTTCTTACCAGTGTCTCTTTTGCTCCAGTGGGAGTTTGTGTCAGCCTTCCGCCAAGCACAGAGAGAAAAGAATTCTCTTGCAATAGTCAACGCAGGAATGAGAGTCTTTGTGGGAGAAGGGGATGGCATCATTAAAGAGTTGGCCATCTCTTACGGAGGTGTTGGTCCAACCACCATCTGTGCAAAGAATTCCTGCCAGAAACTCATCGGAAGGTATGGTATAACCTCAACTCCTTAGACTCCAAGTAACAAAACAGCTCTTTATTTGTGGTGACAAATTGTTCTATGAAGAAAAATGCTAGCTCCCTTTTTTATTGAGTGGCATGGAATTCCAGCAAGATGTTATGAAGTGTTCCACATCTTGATTCTAGTGAACTGAGTGTGTAAAGAGAACCAGCATGTAAGAGAGTCCAATTTTAAAAGTACATTGACACAATAAGAAAAGTGAGTAAATTCACATTCTTGTGATGGGATAATTTACCAGGATGAAAAATAGATGATAGAAGTTTGCTTCATAATTAAGTGATAAATGGATTTGCTTGTATGACAAGCAATTTTCTATTTCTATAGGTAATACTCATATTTCTTAAGCATTTACCAGGTATCTGTTACTGTTCTGAAACAGTAAAAAACCTGATTTAGTCACACTATCTGGGTCCAAATATCAGCTCAACCCCTGTTGATTATGATCCAAGTCAGCTTACGTGACCTTCTAGTGCCTGGATTTCCCTGTTGACCAGGTGTGATTATTCCAACCACACAGGGTAATTGAAATGATTCAATGAATTTATGCATAGAAAGTAGTTAAAAACTGTATGCCGTGTTTCTGGTGCTGGGGGTCTTACACTTTGGGTCTAACAACTGTGATTTGTTATCTTTTGTTTCAAAACCCTGCCTGAGGTTACTCCCCTTTCACATATAGGTACTAGGACTCCAGACAACTTGACAGTGATGTATAATGGTTTGAGCTGAGGTTGCCTCTTAGGTCATGCACTCAGCAGTTACATTTGCCTTGTACATTTTCTGAGCCAGTGAGGGAATAAGGCCCATCAGGCTTCAAATCTTCTCTTTTGACTCCCATAGGGTCTGGGATGAAGCAATGCTGGAGACAGCATGCCAGCTGGTTCTGGAGGAAGTATCCCTTCCTGGCTCTGCTCCAGGTGGAAAGGTGGAGTTCAAGAGGACCCTTATCATCAGCTTCCTCTTCAAGTTTTACCTTGAAGTGTCACAGCTTTTAAAAAAGATGGTAAATGGATCTGACTCCACACTAGTTTCTCTGGTACTGGTATCTGTAGAGATACCAGATGTGAAAGTCACAACTCCCTGGACTGTAGCTAAAGAGCAGGAAAAGCAACCTGGATTAAAATTTCTTGGGCTTACTGGTCTACCACAGTGTCTTGATGGGCTCTGAGGCCAGAGAACATCTGCAAGTAGAGCACAGTGGGCAGGACTTAGTCTCCCACCTCTCATTTATTTTGTTTCTATTTGTTTGTCTAGATCAGTGTGATATCATCCTTCAATTAAGGGGTGTTGGAATCATCAAAGAGTTGGTAGTATAGCCTTCAGAATAATTGGAAAAAATTTTCTGATTGTTGGCTTGAGAAAGGTAGATTTCTAGGGGTCAGAGTGATAGCACAGCAGGTAGGGCATTTGCTTTGCATGTGACCCACCCGGGTTTGGTCCCTGGCATCTCATAGTCCCCTGAACCTGCTAGGAGCAATTTCTGAGCACAGAGTTAGGATTAACCCCTGAGAGTGGCTGAATATGGCCCCAAACCAAAACAAAACAAAAGAGAAGAAAGGTAGATTTCCAGAAGGAAACATTTTTTTTGAATGGGGCTAAAACGCCAAATAAATCTGGAAACCTGTGGGAATGATGATGTACAGAAAACTTGTAAATTACTTGACTATATATTTTCCTAGTGAAGTATTTCTTCTTCTGGGTAGCCTTCATTAATTTGTCATTCTGCTCTGGGCTAAGTTAATTTCTGCTCTGGATTCATGATGGTAGTGGTCACTCTTAGAAAGTTAGTGAAAAAATGGATCATTGTGGTAGGAAAAGTGTTAAAAAAAACCCCTGATAATCACAATAAACATAATGTTAGAAATCATAGTAAATAGACAAAAGATTAGTATTTTTAAAGATTATTGACTTGATATGATACAGCTACAAAATTTCTCAGATTAAATTTGTTAGTTCCAAAGAAAACTTAACCTCTTGGATTTTATTAATAGCAACCAACTGACCAAACTAGACTTACAGGCCAAACACATTCCTCATGGGACATAGAAATTCATGTGTTTCTTTGAAATAAGCAACACAAATTCTCTTACATTCTTACATCCGAGGGCATCTTCTCAGAATACATGAGAATGATTTAAGAACAGAGGCTTCGGGGGCTGGGCGGTGGCACTGGAGGTAAGGTGCCTGCCTTGCCTGCGCTAACCTAGGATGGACCGCGGTTCGATCCCCCGATTCCCCATATGGTTCCCCGTGCCTGCCAGGAGCGACTTCTGAGTGAATAGCCAGGAGTAACCCCTGAGTGTCACCGGGTG
>PVKC010002125.1:0-45432 GCA_004027635.1 Crocidura indochinensis | reverse complement strand
ATTATTACTTTTGGGTCCTTATAATAATTTACAATCTCTACACTATTTGCACTCACTCAGTTGACACTCTTGTTTAAGTCAGGGATAGGCAGGTGATTTATAAACACATGGTTCATTTGTTCATTTATGTAGTATAATTAGACTGACTATTGTAAACAGACAGAAAGCTGAGTCCTTCAAGGCTGTCTTGTAACTCACTCCCCTACTACAGATCATGATGAATGTACCACAACTAACATGTGTTTGAATGGGATGTGCATTAATGAAGATGGCAGCTTTAAGTGCATCTGCAAACCTGGATTTGTTTTGGCTTCAAATGGGCGTTATTGTACTGGTATGTATGGCTTTGAGAAAGGGACATAAGCTTGACTGAAACCAATGAAACGAACTTGCTGGAATTTCTTGTCTCTTCATGTGAATTTTATCGCATTTCTTTTGCTAATTCACATCAAGCAAATGTCTACAATTTCTTTAAAACACACATAAATTCCTTAAAGCACACACGTTGTGATTTAGAGAGAAATAACTTTTTTCTGAAAGTAATATTGATGCAAGCACCACCCTCTTCCCCTGCACAGCAAGGGAACACCACCTCCCGGGTCTAGGAGTGACTTCTGAGCCCTGTAACCACCACACTGAAGACTCCTCTCCAAAATAATAGTAATTATGGTGGATGAAAAATTAATGTAATTTCCGATGGGTCCAAGTAGAATATATGATGTATAATTTGTCTCCTCCCTTGCTTAAATTTCAAAGAAAGAAAAAATGATTTTTTTTTATTTTGGGAAGGTTCCCAGAAACAAATTTTTCAACTATTCTTTTTTTAACTGGTTTCACATTATATCTTTTCTATAAATCTGCCTACAGAATATTTATAAATTTTTCATTACCTAAAAATCTTGTATTTGTTCACCAAAGAAATAACGATTATAGTCCTACTCAATTTTATGAAGATACTTATATCCTAGACGCTATTGTCTTGTGATAACTTTTGAATGTCTGTGATAGACACTAAGAATATAAGTGAAACTATTCTGTGGCTATATTCAATTGAAATTTAATAAATTTGGAACAAACTTTGCAGTTACCATTTAGAAGAAAGTATATTTTCAGTTTTCTTCTCTTAGACACAAATGATTCTATGGATTCTTTCTTCCTTTGATCACACAAATTTATTTCAATGCTAAGTAAACTCAAAACCAGTTTCTATTTCAACAAAACTTCAGAGAAAGAAAAAAATTATTTTATTGTTTCTACAATAGATAGCTTCCCTATCACTCAAGAAAGGAAGTGCAGGATAAACTAGGAAGACACTAGCTAACTAACTATGCTGCTTGAATTTTTTTGCATATATCACTAGCTGATATATGTAGCACTTATGAGACTAGGGTTGCATTCTAGAGAGTAGCATTGTCACAGTTACAGTATGTAACTTTATTTCATCATTTATTAAAAAGATTAAGTACACATGTAATGATTACCTAGATTTTGCCAGTTTGTTTTCCTGAAATTATTTGTATTAATATTTTATTACAAATTTGTAATATAAAAACCTTAAGTGTTGATGATTTGTTTGACAGCCCTGTATTTTAAGAGCATTTCATATTTTTAAAAGACATTTAATATTGGTTTACTTTTGATAAATTCCAGCACATTGACAATTAAAAAAGATACACCAAATTACTTCATTATTATGAACAGATAAAAATTAATAAAACGCAGTATTTGTATCTAGTAAAAACTGTATGAAATCAAAATTTTAGAAACATTGCCTGATTTTAATTGTAAGAATTTTTTCTAGGACAGGATAGATAGCAAAGTGGTAAAGCATTTGCCTTGCATGAATGGACTCAGTTCAATTCCTGGCATCCCATATGGTCCCCTAAGCTTGCCAGGAGTGATTTCTGAGCACAGAGCCAGGAGTAACCGCTGAGCATTGCTGGGTGTGGCCCAAAATGCAGTCAATTAATAAAGTGCATTTAAAAAAAGAATTTTTTACTTTCTTTGAATTATGTATTTCCTATTGAACAGGGTTTCGAAATAATGAGCAATTCATTCATGAGGCATTTTTGCTAATGAATAAAGTGATGCAACCTTCACTCAGATTTTCTGAGAATATTTGAACACTTGCATTTAGATATAAGATTTGTGTATTCTTTCACAAATTATAAAATTAAATATAAAGGGCAATAACTAAAGTGCTAGCAACAGAATCTATAATCAAGTCAAATGTACCTATTCTTGCCTTGGCTTCTGTATCCCTCTGGGCAGATGTTGACGAGTGCCAGACCCCAGGAATCTGCATGAATGGTCACTGCATCAACAATGAAGGCTCTTTCCGCTGTGACTGTCCCCCGGGTCTTGCTGTAGGCGTGGATGGACGTGTGTGTGTTGGTAAATAAATCATTCTATAATGAACCCTGTTCAACTGGCATTTGAAAAAATAAAAGAGATAGATTTATGACTTCAATTAATAAAAAGGTGTCCACTACTAACATGTAGGAAAGCATAATGCATACTAAGTAAATGAAAGAAGTTACAGAAAATTACATTTTGTGTAATTCCATCCAAATGAAATATTCCTAACAGGCAAGTCTGTAGAGATAAAGTCCATTATCTTGCATTGCTCAGTGCAAAAGTCATAGGACTAAAGAAGCTAAAAGCTAAAGTAGTATTTTTGAAATTATGAAATATTCTAAAGTCAGTGGTAGTGATTGTACATATCTGTGAAAATGCTTAAAAATTATTGAATTGTATACTTTTCAAAACATTGGGTTGCGGACTGGTGTAGCACAAAGGTAGCATGTTCCCTTTGTAAATGGGCAACCTGATTCAACCTGAGTTTCCTGTGCCTACCAGGAGTAATCCCTCAACATGGAGCCATAAGCAAACACTGAATATACTAGAGTGTGGTGCCCGCCCATACCAAAGAAAGATAGAAAAACATTTGGTATTTGTTTATTTTCCCTTACTTTCCCATTATGGTTCTGATGACCGGGGGAATCACAAAGACATTAAAGTTGGAATCATATTGAATGAATCATAGTCATTCAAAACAAGGGTTGAACTTGAGCCCCAACATCTACAAGGCAGGTACATGTTCTACCACAAAATACATCCCTGGGTCCTGAATTTTACACTTTAAATAGTGAATTATAGGGTGTAAAAATTAAATCTCCACAGTGTTTTTATTTAAATCAGGTAGCCCTTAAGTCTTTGATGAAGTGTGAATCAAAACTCCTAAAAGAGGGGGCCAGCGGTGACGCTGGAGCTAAGGTACCTGCCTTGCCTGTGCTAGCCTAGGACAGACCCCGGTTCGATCCCCGGTTCCCATATGGTCCCCCAAGCCAGGAGCGACTTCTGAGCGCATAGCCAGGAGTAATCCCTGAGCACCACTGGGTGTGGCCCAAAAACCAAAAAAAAAACTCCTAAAAAAGAAAAAAAAAATTTCCTAGATCAACATCCTTTTTTTTTTTTTTTTTTTTTTTTGGTTTTTGGGTCACACCCGGCAGTGCTCAGGGGTTACTCCTGGCTCCATGCTCAGAAATTGCTCCTGGCAGGCACGGGGGACCATATGGGGCACCGGGATTCGAACTGATGACCTTTTGCATGAAAGGCAAACGCCTTACCTCCATGCTATCTCCCGGGCCCCAACATCCTTGATAATGTTAAACAGCAGCTTCAAATAACATTGAACAGATATAGTTATACTTAAGTACATTCTTATTATCTAAGCAAAATTTGTAATGTGAATAACATAGCACCAAATTTGGATTTTCATCAGAAACTATGGAAGTTTTAAAATAGTTGCTTCTCATTACTGTGTTCCTAACTGAAGAAGGAATGAGACTATATGATAACTAAAATATGTATACATTTTAAAACATTCAAAATTCTTTTGGGATGGTTTTGTCAAATGGATCCCATGAAGATATACCAGCCTTATTAGGCATTACTTTTAAAGAAGCAGACAAAACAAAACTGCCATTAGTTTATTCCCAGCCATCATGTTCTGATGAGCAATCACAAGTATTTATAGTAGAAATATATGTCATGCCATTTCTATCTGAAGTGCCTGCATGAAATCTCTGTGGTTTAGCAGTAATTTGTTGCAAAATTCATTCACTGTTTTCCAGATTTTCCATAAATCGCAGACATACTCATTGTTTTTAAAATTATATTTAAGAGAAATAAAATTCTTTCTTATAAATAGTTGTTAATATTTGACTCCTATCTGTGGGAACCAGAACCTTTGGATCCAAAAGGGAAAATAAAGACAAGCAACAACAGATGGAATTAATCTGGCCACTTAAATTCATCCACTCTGTTCACTTTAGGATTGATTTCAGTTTACAGGATTGTCAGCACTTCATTCAGAGAGATTTGAAATACAGCAGCTTAAACCATGTATCTCCTCCCTTCTGAGAGAACTTAAATATTTTCAGTTGTCTTAATAGTCTTAGTATTCTTAGTAACTTTTTTCTCTACCTAAATGATTCTGTCAAGGCCTACAATAAGAGTAGAGTCAATTTTGGAGGAATAAATGATAAGTCTTATTTGAAACATCCAACTTGTTATTAGTTACTCATGTAATTCATTGTTTAGATAAAAATGTATTATCATCCACATACAGAATAAGTATCATAAGTCCCTGAAAAATTCTTGCCCAGATTTTTATGATTATGGCCATATAGACATTTTAAAAGAAAAGCACTTGTCTGTGCAACTCATCACTATTACCATATCATGCTAGAAGTATTTTCTTCATGTCTTGTGTCCCTGATAGTTTTGAGATTCATTTATGGTTGAAATTAGAAGCAAATAACAATTCCTTGTTATTAGGTAAATATTTCAATGTTAAGTTATTTTTATTTCCTTTTCTTTCATAGATACTGAGATGTGAGGTTTCTTTTATATTTATAAAATTAAAATATTTATTGAAGGAGAACATTGAAAGTGTAAATGACCTCATAGATCAGATATAGAAAAAAGTTAAATATTTCTGTCTCTCTTTATCCTCTTAAAGTGTTTTTAAATGAATTAAATGGTTGAAGTTTTAAAAGGAAAAATAAGGAAAAAGATTCAGGCTATCCTATACATTACTATTTTATATAATAAAAACTATAAATCTCATAAAAACATTATGAATATAAATATTTAAAAGCCTGTCTCTGTAAATACTTAACATTTATAACTTTATTTTAAATTAAAAATTCTTTTTCAAGTTCAGACTTTCATGAGCAAGAAAGTTTTTGGATTCTGCCTGAGCCCAGTGTGAAAACAGGGGAACAATGGGAGCAGAGCAGATTATGAGTCACTTACTGAATGTGTGAGGATGACTTCAGAGTAACTGAACTTCTCTGGTTCCAAAAGTTCACTTCTTCCTCGCAGGCTTGTTCCCAAGTCTCTCAGAAGCACTCGTTTTTGCTTTCCAGGGATGTGGCCAACACATCTTTTCTTCTAGCAGTCTCTCCCTGGTCAATTCAGAAACTTTCAGCAAAGCATGTTAGATCACTTCACTAGTTGCTTAGGAGACCCCCGAGTAGTTTTTCTAACTTTTTCTTCCATCAATCCAAGACTAATTCACAAGATACAACTACCCTTGTCCCATCTCACAGGTACAGAGTACAGTTACACAGTCTGTTCCCTTTTCTCTGGCAGTGTGACTGCAACCATTCACACCTGCCTGGCATTCTAGGTGCTGACTTTTTTCATTCCTCTCTGTTGAACTCTTCTCTCTTAACCAGATACCCAAGTCACAGCCTAACTCTTTCTCAAAAGTACTCTTCAAAGAGTTTCTCCTTAACTGCCACTCTTAAACTCTTTATGTCTTCAATGTTGGTAGGGTTTAAATACCAGATAACTATTTTCCATATCTAATACATTCAGGATGGGATCTCAGAATTCATCCTGTTATGTGGCATTTAACACCATAAAATCTCAACTTAAATTTACTTTAAACAATCTGTTACAGTAGCTTACTGTAATGAAGTGTGACATTTCTGTCAGCTATAAAGTTTATTTTCTTCTCTAATAAGTCTCTGCTATTAACTAGCTCTCATGCTATGGAGAAGATTACATATATCATCCTACTTTCTTCAATTGTTTTCAGAATTAAACAAGTTAATATTACATTTACTTGTGAAAATATTTGAAAGATGGCAGGTTATAAAGGAAATTCCTGATAATTAGGCATATAGTTATTTTTTCACTAACTTAAAATAGCATATCCTGTCTAACCTTAATCCTAGAGCTCCCAGTTTAAATAGTAAGAAAGTTGATAGTAATGAAGGAAGAATAAAATAAAATTAGCATTTTATATCCATTCATACTTTGCACTGATATAGAGAATCTACTAGTTACTGAAAAAAATCCTTTATAAAAGCAAGGCAGGCTTGGGGACAGACTTGGCATCAAGATTCAGGCTTTGTGTGCCATTGATCACTGGGTTTAATCTCCAGTAACAGCCAAAAAATTAATTGATAAATATATAGTAAAATTCAAAAGCCCAATTTTTGAGAAATAAAAAGTTTGACTAAATGTAATGCCTCACAGAAAAGACAGTCCTCTTAGAGCTCTCAAAACATACTATTCTGTTCTATAGTGATACATGACAATAACTTGTATTTTAGGAGTTCTTGAGAGCTATGAAGAGGAAATAGCTTGGCCATGTTATGTCTTTCTTTGACTTTCTGAGCTCAAAAGTTCTCTCATTCAACCTCTAGTTACTGCTGTGACATTGTTTTAAACATAATTTTATCTATTTGCTAAACGTAATGAGTAGCCTAAAATTTTCTGTGATATGATGGTAATTCTAAAGAAAAGTTTGGCTACATTAAATAATGAGATGTATATATGGTCACATGGTAGAGTGCTATTAGATACACATCCCACTCTGTAGTAAGGATTGAGGGATCCTTTCTGCTTTTGTTATGATAGCTAAATGAAGTAGAGTTAACTCTGATTATACACCAACATAGGATTCAATACAATAGTGAGTTTTCACCATTAAACAAGTAGAATTTGTGTGTATTCTTAGGATTTCTCTAGTGATTCCAAAAGGAATCACTACAGAATGGTCCAAGTTGGTACTGTTTTCACATTAGGAATGTAAGTCTCATATGATATACAATAGTGAGTTTTCACCATTAAACAAGTAGAATTTGTGTGTATTCTTAGGCTTTCTCTAGTGATTCCAAAAGGAATCACTACAGAATGGTCCAAGTTGGTACTGTTTTCACATTAGGAATGTAAGTCTCATATGATTTTTAGAAATTGATAGAAATTCAGTGATACTTAGTGGAAGAATGAGACACAATGCATACTTATCTGTGAAATGTAAATGAACTGCTGAATGTACTCTTCAACAGGTTCTTAAAAGGAACCCAAAATGACTTAGATAGAAGGACTAGGGCATGAGCTGTCCTAGGTTCTGATTCCTAAGGGATGATCTTGCTTACACTACTTAACATTCATTTCTATGAAAAGAAGACAGTGTATATAATATTACTTCCCTAAGTGGGAAACTTTTCTCTGGAAGTCTGGAATGCTCCTGAGGTATAAGAGGGGGTACTTTCTATTTGTTCATTTAAATAAGGTAGGAAATTCTATTTACTTGATGAATGAGAGTATCTTTGTTAAACATAAAGCACAGTGCCTAAAACAGATAGGAAACACTCAAGAAAGAAGGCCCCTAATTTCTTATTATTCAAATAACACAGACTGGAAAATGCATCCTACTGTCCAAATAGAAAAAACCATCTGTTAACAGGGGCAGGATAGGACAAGGGTGCCCAATCCAAGGTGTGCTCTCAGAAAGTGCACATACAGATTCATTGACACTGTCTTTAGGAATTACACAATCATCATAAGAGTAAAAAACATATTGTGGTAGCAATTAATTTTACAGCTAGGTTTGTTGAGAGAGTTGAGTTTAAAACATTGTCACAGCAGTAACTAGAGATTGAGAGAACCTTTGGGCTCAGAAAGTCAGAGAAAGACATCAAATGGCCAAGCAATTTCCTCTTCATAGTTCTCAAGAACTCCTAAAATAGAAGTTATTGTCATGTATCACTGTAGCACAAAATAATATGTGACAGAAGCTCTAAATATTGTTTAGAACTATCGTATTATCTTTCCTTCAATGAAAGGCCCATAAAGTAAGATGGATTTTGGACATGTGAACAAGACTAAAAACTTTGTGGAAAGGAAAATTATTTGTTCATTTTGTTCATATAGATCTTTCTTATAGAGGATGTCCTCTTGAAGCTGCCAATCTAATGACCATTTGGGTTAAAAGAAACTATAAATTTGAAATCTTTGTCTTTTTTTTTTTGGTTTTTGGGTCACACCCGGCAGTGCTCAGTGGTTTCTCCTGGCTCCATGCTCAGAAATTGCTCCTGGCAGGCACGGGGGACCATAAGGGGCACAGGGATTCGAACTGATGACCTTTTGCATGAAAGGCAAACGCTTTACCTCCATGCTATCTCCCGGGCCCCAAATCTTTGTCTTTATCTGTCTCATAGCTTGTGTTTCCATCTCTTTAGATACTCACATGCGCAGTACATGTTACGGTGGAATCAAGAAGGGAGTTTGTGTTCGACCTTTCCCTGGTGCCGTGACAAAGTCTGAATGCTGCTGTGCCAATCCAGACTATGGATTTGGAGAGCCCTGCCAACCATGCCCTGCTAAAAATTCAGGTATTCTCATTTGTCTGACCTTATAGAGAATCTAGAAGTGTAAACATTGTTTTACTTAAATGCTCATTGACTGTGCAGTATTTTGTGACCATTTTCAATTGAAGAAAAAAAGTCCAATTCTATAAAGATAATGTGAGTCTTCTGATAAGGATATTTAGCTTTTATTTACCTATAATTTCTAGGCAGGGAAAACATTTGGTGAATAGAAAGTTTTATTTGTGGTGCTAATTAATATTCTTGCAACAGAATTTATACCTGAACTTATTATCTTTAGAGTCCTTGATCTATGATGTCATTTTACACATAAATAGCACCAAATTTACTTTATCACTTTCAGGGTTATAATAAATTCATGAGATCCTAATTATATTTACTTTGTTTCTTAAATCAAAGTGATATTAGACCACAGATTTTGAATATTACAGACTCTTAGATCAATAAGGTTGATTCTTGTTTACTTATAATTTAATTGAACATGGATTATATGTGTAAAATACAGTAGAGATTGAAAAATAAACATGATTTCTTCATTTCTTTAAAATTTGAGACAGTTGAAGATGGTTGATAGTGTCAGTAAGTAAACATATAAAATTATAATTATTATGATTAATACCACAAACAAGACCTAAATACACAACTAGAAGTGTACAAAGCAAGGAGCAATGAGTCATCTGGAAGAACTGTTAAGGTGTACATTGAATAGGTCATGTTTGTTTTGGTATTGAAAAAATTAAATAAGATTTCCTTGTAGAAGATAAAAGAAAGTTATTCTAGAAAAGGAAATGTCTTGAAATTCTTTACAAATTTTAAATGGATGATTCTAACCTTAGTAAAATTAGAGTTCTTCTACAAGAATTACTGGAAATTGTGACTGGAGTAGTGGTGCAGCGGTAGGGCATTTGCCTTGCATGTGGCTGACCTAGGTCCCCCTGTGTCCCATATGGTCTCCCAAGACAGGAGCAGTTTTTGAACATATAGCCAGGACACTCAGGAACCCAGAGTGTCATCAGGTGTAGCTCCCCAAAAACAAACAAACAAACAAAAGAATTGCTAGAAAGTATATTTTAAAGAAGAGTTAATGAAAAATGAATGATGTATGTTATGAAAGAAACATATAAACTTATTAACAAGCCTAAATAAATAAGGAAATTAAATTACTTAATCTATAAAAAGATTAATTGATTATATGAAAAAGCAGTACATGATTCAAAACAGCTTTGTGCCAGTAAAAAGGATGAACTAATTAGAGACTGCTGATATATATTAGAGAAAATAGATTAACTTCCCATTAAGCTTTACAAAAATGATTTTTGTATAAAATATAAAATCTTTAGATATACTTAATGTAACAGACTTTCAAAGGAGGCACCAGACTTTAATATGCATGTAAATACAAACGTAAATATCTTTGCCTGTATTTACGAGGGATTTATATTAAACCAATAAATATTAATCAATAAATATGCTCTAAAAAGCATATTATGAACTAACAGAATTTCATAAAGTACAAATGCATATGGGTGGTTACCAGATGCCCAGCCTTTCTAAAATTAAAAGGAAACTAAAATAAAATGTTATTTTTATTATATTGGTTAAGAAGAGGTCATGAGTTTTCCCCAGTGATGGTATAAAGGTATACGAAAGTGAGTGCCTTATAAAATTGTGCGAATGGAAGAAATGAGAAATATTTAAGGAGAGAAGAATAATTAAAAGTACCAAAGGAAAGTAAACAATGGCTAGTTTTACTTCTAAGAAATTAACCTACTAATAATTTGAATCCTTATTATGTATTGCCATTGGTGCAAATTGAGCAACCTAATTTAATCCTTAACAGATTCAGAATTAACGTAATATCCAAGAATATTAAAAGTTAGCTTAGTGGAACAGGCACATGAAATGTCTGATATAGAACATAAAGAACCCAACCTGTTTTCATACCTGGGAAAGTTACTAATTTTCTGTCCCGAGTTTCTCAGTTTCAAAAGAGAGAAAGCACAGTTTCTAGGTTATTCGGAAGAATAAAAAGCATGTTAGATGTAAAATTTTAGAACAATGTTAGGCACATGGTAAGTGTTTTTACTCATATAAATGTTGTCATTCATTGTTGAGAGGAAAACATGCCCAAATGTAATTTCTATAATGCAACTGGGATATTTATTAGTATCCATATGTAAAAATAATTTGTTACATTTAGTAATACTATTTATGTTGATAATCAAAAGTTACTTTTTATTTATTTATGTTCTTATATTTACCTGATTTTGACATTCTTAAAATATATTTTAGAAAAAATAGTGTGTTTCTAATTCTGAAAATAAATACAAAAAATCTTATAAGAATTATGTGACTTGGGTGGAATAAATATAGTTCTAACTTTAATTTTTCTTTTCTAATTACATAGCTGAATTCCATGGTCTTTGCAGCAGTGGAATAGGTATCACTGTGGATGGAAGAGGTAATACTAGCAATTTCTCAGTCTGATAATAATTACATAGTATATGCTTTATGATACTACTAGAACATTATGACTAATAATATTTAATGACACAAGAGTTTCTACTAAGCTTGATTATCTCCAAGAAGAGTGGCTATAAGTTGAGGCATAAGTCGTATATGGAAGCATTTTTCATAATGAATAAATATTGATCTGTAAATGTGCCTTGTTGAAAATGTCACTAACAAACTTCACGCATGTTGTTATGAATACTACTGCTTAAGATAAAGAAAGAGTTGTTACTTTAGCTAAAAAAGTAAAAAGCGAGCAGTGAGCTTGTTTAAAGAATTTGAATAATGCTGCTTACATGATTAAAATATTACCGTCCTTTAAAAGTTGTTTGATATGGGTCAAATTTGTCTTAAATTGCTCTAAAATAAATGAAGATATTTAGGTCTGAGAGCATTGCAGTGTTTCTACCCAATTAAAAAGGTTTTCAATTATTATTTTCTATTTGGAGGATGACAAAGAAGCTTACATTGTGGAAGCTTGAATATAAAGTAAATGGCACGTCTAACTTCAGTATTTAGTGCTGAAATGCACTAATTGGTTGGCAATGTAGGGCTACAGCCTTTAGAAAGGCAGTGTCCAGGGGAACCCTGAGGCCTCTCCAGATTTATCCCTTTGGTTTTTTAAAGTTACATTTCTTTTGTTCACATTTAGTTTTAGTTATGTAATATTTAAATGTTTATATTAGTTATTTTGTGGGACACAGCTGGTGATTCAAATGCTCGAAGTTGAAAAGGGGTGGCAGGCAATGCCACAACTGAACATAGGACCTTGCTTGCATTCCTCAGTTTTGTTTTTTTTAATAAAATGATAGAATAACATCAATCTTCACTGTATATTTATGCTTTGCTTTCATGTTCACAAAGACTTTCAACAACTTATAGATTTATTTGCAATAACATTCCATCTTTGTAATGAATGTCAGCAGCCAGAATAAAAAAAGCAAACTTTTACAGAGATATATGTTCCAAAACTAAAATGCAAAGACTGATCTCTCAAAAGTATTTAAGATCTTCCAAATTTTATAAAAACAATAGTTAGCAGCTAAATTTGAGCATGGTGATCTCAATTTGCAAGTTTTTTTAAATATATTTAGGCACCAGGGTTACAAACATGTTTGTAGTTGGGTTTCGGTCATTAAAAAAACACCCACTCCCTTAGCCTATTCTGTTTGGTGTTTTTTTTTCAGAGCCTAAGCAAATTATATTAGTATAAATGTTTATTAACATGCAAAATTGCTATACCCACCACAACCAAAGTATCCACAGCCCTCTACCAATGTCCCTACATTTTCTCTAGTCTGTTCTTTTCCCCTCTTGTGTTTGGTAGTATGCTCTATGGATGAAAAAAATAAGTCAGAGGGCAAAAGACCAAGTGATCTCACTCACTTTGTTTTACTCTTCCTTTTCAATTCTGACCTCCCTAACAGAGTCGCATTCCTATTGAAACCACTAGTTGCTTGCATTGGCACATATTTCTTCACATTCCCTGCCCAAACATGAACAAAAAAGTATACATATTTATGGCTTAGATAACACCATGTTCTAAAATACCCATATTTTAACTGTCTTTTTCATTAATTTCAAAATATCAGAAATGAAAGTGCATGAGCATCATATTACTTAATTGACTGAGAAAAATGATAGTAAAGTTGAACTATTCCATTCTTTTGGGGGCCATAAAATTATATAGGCAGCATTAATAAATCATTTAATTAGTGACTATAATACCTATCAAGTTGAATTTTTCTTTGGATTTTGAGCCATTAGACTATAAATTTCTTTATTAATTTTATCATAAGTAGATGCATGTTCCATATATTAATTCCTTGGATCTCTGTCATTTCCCTACATTTTTATTTTGACTAACTTTTCTCTCGTGAAGTGTGTCTCTCCATTTCATTCTCTTCTCATGTTCATTTCGTTTCCTTTCTGAAAGGCAGGAAAATTGTAAGTTTGCAAAGTGAAGCACTTAATACATCTAAGGATACCTATTAGTTATGCATGTGTCAACAAAGCAATAAAATGTCTCAGCATTAAACTTTAAGTATTCGATGCAGATATCAACGAGTGTGCTTTGGATCCTGATATATGCGCCAATGGAATTTGTGAAAACTTACGTGGGAGTTACCGATGTAATTGCAATAGTGGCTATGAACCAGATGCCTCTGGAAGAAACTGTGTTGGTAAGTTGTTTTGATTACACAAGAGCCCTTTGTACAGTTGGATTGCAGGAGAAATCCAAACATAAATAATTTACTAAACCTAGATTTCTTAAGGTAGTCTTGTTTCTTGGTACACAGAGATATTTTTAACTTAATGGAACAAATTCTGTCACAAGATCGATTTTTTAATATAAAAATAGCTTATTGATGAACTGGACAGATAATACAATGGATGGGGAATTTGCCTTGCCTGAATCTAATCTGGTTTTGAATCCCAGCATTTAACACACTGTTCAAGCCCTGCCACTTATGATTCCTGAGCACAGAGCCAGAGTAATCTATAAGCACAGTTAGGTGTGCCATCCCACAAAAATAATATATTTAGTGGCATGACTAGTTTTATATTATGCTTTCCCCAAATGTCTGGATATATATTCTGTTGTTTCTGGTCTTTTGTTTTTCTGCATATAATGAGTTATGTAATTTTTCACTAGGAATAGACTTCAAAAATTATGGGGAAGATTGGGTGGTATTAAGTGTAGAAATAAATTGTTTGGGGTGGACAGAACTTTAAATTGCAAAGAAACAACTAGTTACTGTTACCTAAGTATGGTAACTGAGATAAGTTTTTCCTTTTATAATTACATAAGAATAGTTTTTAAAATTTAAGTATATGCTTCTTACATTTAAGAATTTCGCTTCGGCAGCACATATACTAAAATTGGAACAATACAGAGAAGATTAGCATGACCCCTGCGCAAGGATGACACGAAAATTTGTGAAGCGTTCCATATTTAAAAAAAAGAATTTGTAAAGAAATTATTTGAGTACATTTTATAAAATGAATGCTAGTCATTCAATTATTATGCATACCAAGCTTTACTAATGATTCTACATAGGAACCTTGATGATCGTGATGATCCTAACTTTTTTTTGTTGAACTTGAGTTGATGACATATACACATATGGATGTGCAAAGTTATAGTATGTGTCACATATTTGCAATAGATATTTATATTCATGTGGAAGAGCTCCAAGGATTACTGAGTGTTTCTGCAACTATGTAAAACTGTTAGCTTGTATTCACCAGTACCAAAGTTATTTCCAGCTTATTTTCTGAGTACTCTTCTGAGCTCACAATGGGTACCATTGAAGATGGAGATTCCAAAAGCATTCACCCACTGACAGTGTGCGTGGCATAATTACATATTAAATTCTAATAAAATTAAAACTAGATTTTTAAATAAAAATAACGTTAAATGCTAGTTCCAGTTTTATACAGTTTCCTAGCAAACACTGGGTTGTTTAATGCAATAAAAAATGTATTATCTCCTCCAGTTTGGCACCAGGAGTCCCAAATCAGGGTTTCCATAGATCTAAGTTCTCCCTATTAGTTCCAGGGGAGAATCCTACTTTTCTTCTTTTGGAATTTAGTGGTTTCCACCAGTTCTGCTGTGCTTTACTGGAAGCATCAGCCTAGTGGTCACGTAACTATCATTCTCTGTGTGTCTCAACACCATTTCCCATGCTGTTTTAGTCACTGTTGCCCTCCCTCTTTCCAAAGTGTTAATCTGTCTCTTGTCCAGATCTCTCCATTTTATACGCACACCAGTCATATTGAATAATAAACTTCCCCAAACCTCATTTTAACCTGGTTACATCTATGGCATTCTGTTTTTGAATAGGGCCACATATGAGAAACTGGAACTTAGAGTCTTAACATGGGTATTTTAAAAGATAGAAGTCTACCCAGAACTGTAGTGATTGTTAAAAAATTGTAATGCATTCTCAGAAAGATGAGAGCCAAAGGGAAATAAAATGCACAAAAGCTAGTGTTGTCAGTGGTGATATAATTAAAAAATATGTTATTCCAACCTGCTTTCCAAATTCTTATAGCATAAGAATATTATTTGGTAAAAGAAAAATGTTATTTGCAAGACTGTAGTTACAGCTTTAAGTAAAAGAAACTCTTGTCCCAAACTGCAATTTTCATTTTACTCTGTTATTGACTACTCAAACAAAAAATGGCTATGAAAATAAAACTCATTGTAGCTCGAGCCAAAGAGCTAGTAAAGTTAGTAAAGTGCTTGCTTTGTATGCAGCCAGCCCAAGTTTAATCCCTGGCACCATATATAATATAATGAATACAGCTAAGAGTAAGGTCTGAGCATAGAGCTAAATATAAGTATCACAGACAACAGTGTTATCCAAAAACAAAAGAGTAAGCAAATGGCAACAAGAAAAGAAAAACTTAACGTGGTCCTTTTAAACGTTATTTCTAGATGTGCTAGAATGCTCAAGAAATATTTTATTAAAATGCATAAAATATCTACTCATAACTAGTATTGAGATTTTTTTAATGAGTGGAAAACATTGAGATTTGTAATTGCTATTCAATGTGTTCTTTACTATGTTTCTAATTGAAAAAAGTATTAAAACTACCATCCATTTGCCTTGCATGAGACTGACCTGGGATGGATCCCTGGCATCCTATATGGAAGCCTGAGCCATATATCTAGTATAATACCACTGTAGACCAATAATCTAAAGAAAATCAAAACACTAATGTCCCTATTTCGAGATATGGAATCTTTCTGAGAACTTCAAAATATTTTAAAAGCAACCGTCAGCATACGAATTTTATTAAAACCATGTGCTCTGCTTAGCCTCAGAGAATGTACTGTGGGCACAAAGAGAAGGTGAAGGAAATATCAAGAATAAAGCATCATTGACTAACTGTATCAATCATTTCATTGTGGTCTTTCCTTTATTCTAATGGTTTATCTTAGACATCGATGAGTGCTCGGTAAACAGATTGTTATGTGACAATGGCCTGTGCCGAAACACACCTGGAAGTTACAGCTGCACGTGTCCGCCTGGGTATGTGTTCAGGACCGAAACAGAGACCTGTGAAGGTAAGAGCTAACTTTCTGCCCTTTCTTGTGGGAAGTGAGTACCACCCAGATAAACACCAGGTTGTGAACGTATTTTTTATAACCTTTATTGAGACCAATATGAATTACAAGTCTTTCAGAGATATATTTAAGGTACATAGTGACAGTGAATTAGGGCAATTCCCAACACCATTTTTGACCTCTCTCTGCCCCTGTTCCCAGCATGCTTCCCTTGTCTCCATCCATAGCACCCTGGACTGCTAGACTAACAGGTCCCTTTTGTGTATAACTTGTTGTAGTTTTGGTCTCTTAATTCTATTATCGTTGACTTTGTGTTGGGTATTTAGGGCTGATCTTTTTTTTATTTACACTCAATGTTTATGAGACTGACTGCTCTTGGTACCATCTATTTTTTTCCTTTTTCTCAATTTATGAGACAAATAAGCTGATTCATGGTCTATGGGTTTGTTGAAAAAGAAAGAAAAGCAGGGATGAGCTCTTTGTAGAAGCTATGAATTTAAATTGAAAAGACAAAAGAAAGAAAAAGAACACATTTTTGAAGCAATATAAGGAGAAAGGGGGAAAAAGCACATTTTTGAAGCAATATAGTAAGGAAAAGTGTTGATTGGATACTTTTATATTTAATAACCTCTTTCAGCTGTTATGCAAATATCAGGTATAGCACACATTTAACACTTGTTTAACAATACCATAAGTTTTGTTCCATTTAGATAAAATACACGCAAACATTTGGAACATCTTTTAAATTTAAGAAAAAGAAACAGTGTAAGTGTACTTTGTTTGGTTTTATGTTTTTAAACCTGTGGCATAAATTGTCAACTTTTTTTTTTTACTTATTTACTTCGTTCTTCAATTTTACAAAAAACACTGTGACACATTAGCCATGGGATACCTGAATTGAAAGGGTCAAGTCATTAAGCATTTTCTTTATAAAATGACAGATGAACTTCAGAGAGCAGGTCAGAAAATATTTAGGCCTGAGTGAAATGGTTAAATAAATTAAATGTATAGTCTAAGAAAATTGTTCTTTTTATTTCCTAATTTAGAAGTTATTGTCTGGGTTTTCAGGTGATAAGCCAGTGTTTAAAAACATCTTCCTTTCCTTTGAACTATTTCTGCGCAGTGGAAGTGATGCGAATGAGTTCCGTACGTAAAGGAACGTCATTCTCATGAAATAATCATCTGATCATGAGTGCATTCAATGTGTTTGTTTCTTGATCAAAGTACTTGTAATTCAGAATTATCAGTTGTATGGCTATTAGTCATTTTTCCTTTTAAGTCTTTTTTTGGGGGGTTAGGTTTAGGATAAGGCTAGAGTTGGGGATGAGGATTAGGGTTAGGATTAGGGTTAGAGTTTATGATTAGGGTCAGGTTTAGGGAAGGGTTAGTGTTAATATTAGGGTTAGGATTAGGTTAGAGTTAGGGTTTGATTAGGATTAGTGTAAGTATTATTGTTAGGGTTAGGGTAGGCTAAGGTGTAGGGTTCATGTTAGGGTTAGATTAAGGGTAGGAGTAGGTTTAGTTGGTCTTTTTTTTTTAATCACTGTGTTTACAAAAATTTTCATACTGGGTTTCAGTCATAGGCTACACTACCCTTCACAAGTGCAATCATGCCACCACTGATGTTTTTTTAAAGTCTGATTGTGAGGACCCACAAAAGTACTCTCAGACAGTCTCAAATCTAGTAACTCTAGAATAACTTTAGCAAATTATTTTATTTTATTTTATTTTTATGTAAATGCAAGAGAGTTTATTCCAGCATACTGGGGTCCAACATCTCCTAAAAACTGAGGACCCTGTGAATTGCTCAAAGACCAAAATTTTTAAGTAATATTTTTATTTAAGCATCATGATTACAAACATGTTTGTAGTTGGGTTTCAGTCATAGAAAGAACAACTCCCTTCAGCAGTGCAACATTCCCACCACCAAAGTACCCTACCCTGTTCCCTCCTCCCCCACCCCCTGCCTGTATTCAAGACAGGCCAGAGAGAGCAAATAATTTTAAATAATTTTAAGTTAATTGTTAATAGCTCTTTCCTTATCAGTTGTAATACGTTTAGTGATTCCACAGTCAATAAAACTGCAATAGTACTATAATGCAAAAGATGTTAACATTCTCTATTTATCTCACTGTTTAACTTCAAAGCATTCTTCTGAACAGAAACAAGTTAGGACTGAAACAAGATGCTAGAACACAAATGACTGAGCAGAAGTCAATGAACTACAATTACAGAGCAAAATTCTAAATTTGGACTGAATTGAAAGAACCACTGAAAAACAGTAATTAGCCTTAAGAAAAAAAAGGAAAAAGAAAAGAGAAACTCAGCAGACAATTGAGTTTTTCTAAATTTATTCCTTTCACTACTATCCCCTACCTGGTATAGCAACACCTGGGAGAAGAATCCACCCTGTCTCTATCCCCAACCCTATGCCAACAGTCATATTCTCATGAATGAACAGTGAAACTTGAGTATTTTGACTTCCATTCTGTAGGGTATAAAACTCTGTTCAAATAAATTCAGGTTTTTCAAATGTACAGGAGTCTTTTTCTAGCACCAGTCATGCCCTCTTCTATAAAATAATTGCTTTGCAGGAAATACTTTATATTGTATTACAAAATACCTAGCCAGGGAAGAAGAAGAGATATTAAATTTTTTTCATTTTTCTTTACTGCCATTTTTTGCACTTTCCTCACACTGTTGTTGATTACTATTATCAAGAAATAGTTGTAATATTCTGTTGTAAATTTCTGATAGATGATAGTAATTATCTGGACAGGGGCATCTACTTGACTTCCCTGGAAAGCTGACAGTTGCTAGGAATGGTTTTTCCATCTATTGAAACAAATGGTACTATTGAGAAAGACACATAAAAGGTATAAAAGGAGGCTATCTTTGCTTCCATTTGGTTTTATATCAAATCATCAGTAATATTTGGAACCTTTTCCTTATATATGAACAAATTTGAAGAGTGCTTAGAAGCAAAGCATTGAAAAATAAATAAAAGGCAGAGACTAATCTGTTTACTTGAGTAGTTGACGAGGAGGAGCAGGTGATGCTTAATAGTACACAATGGATGTTTAATATAAGGCACATTAATGGCCCATCAAACAACAGTGAGTTTAGGAATGTGCCTTCATGATTTTTGTCCAAAGAGTAAGTAAATCTTCTTGCTAAATCTCAGCCTTTTCTTTTAAGTAAATGTATTTCATAGCTATCATTTACAAGAAAGAGGTTCTCCTAATGTAAATAAATGAAAAATGGTAGACAACTATTTGGAGTCTAGCCTTATGACATTGCTAGTAATAAAAATGATTCATCATGAGAAACCCAACCAAATAAATTATTTCTGCAACTTTCTCCCTACTATTATTTGCATTTTAGCAAATGTTTTGAAAAAAAAAAAGAGTGGGGTCTATTTTTCTCTTATTTTTTCCTTTATTTTCCACTATTGCATTTACACAGTAAATTTATCTGCCTAAAACATTCTTCATTAATTCTTTCTAAACTAATTTCCAAAGACAGACAGGAAATTATTAAAAAAAAAAACTCTTTACAGACTCCACCTTTCTCTGTATGTACTTTTCTACACTTAATAATTTTGGTTATCATTCATGTTTTAAATGGACTGTTTTAAATTTACAATGAAGTGCAATAATAATAATGTTCTTCAGATATTTCAGACTGAAGTTACAAAAATTTTACTTTACGCTTTTTGTTCAAGCACTGAGAGTCTGTGAAAGTTAACATTTTTACAGCAAGCACTGTGGTTTAGATTGTGTTTCCAGTGACATAACTAGTTAAATGTAAACCAGATGTGCTTTGAAGTTTATTTCCAGGAATGTACAGTGAACTGTTTCAATTCCTGGTTCCATGACATTCATAACATAAAAACATCGTATTTAAAGAAAAATTAAACAGTTGACATTTGTAGCTGTCCATACATGTGTTTATAGTTCTTTGAATTCAGAATTGCTTAATTTAAGATGGGAATTTGGAAATATGTGATATTGACATTTCTCTTTTGGGAGAACTTCATACAAATGAAATTAATAGGTGAATTATATGTAGCTTGTCCACAAATTAGTTATCTACTTCCTTTTTGGATATCTGATTCCTTTTTTTTTTTACAGTCTTTTCACTAAAAGAATTTCCAAAACTCTGGAATAGGTATTTTCCTTACAAATATGTGCTATATTTACAAATTTCCCCTTATTTTCTTTTTAAGAAGTTTTCTTGTGGAATAGGGCAGTACAATAGCAGATAGAGCATTTGCCTTATGTGCATCTAACTCCAGTTCTACCCCAGCATCCCAAATGGTTTCCCCCAAGAAGTCATCATTAGAATTAATTCCTGAGCACTAGTGGATATGACCAAAAATTTTAAAAAATTAAATTAAAATAATTAATTTTCTTGCTACATTCTGAAAGACAATTTTCTATTTCTCTAATTTTTATTTTTACTTCAGGAGTAAAAGTTTACAAAAGGAAAAGAAAAAAGAAATTAAAATTGTACCTAGTACATTTTTTAATAATTTTAAAGTAGCACAGAAAGAGCAGAACTACTTTCCACATACGATTTTTTAATTTGTGTTTTTAGTCAATTGACTTGAAAAACAGCCAGTCCTGCCTTTTCAGGACTAAATTGGTAATAGACAAGACATTCAAAAGTATACACTAGTTTTCTTGCTGTATCTTTACATGTTTTTTTTCCATTGAATTTATATTTTATCTTTAATTCAAATCATTTATATTCAATTCAAACAGGTTTATTTACAAAGTAATTATTTTGTGACCTTAGAAACCTTGTAGCATTCAACAAAAATTTTTTTTCTTGAGGTTTGTTAAACCTGTTTCAGATAATTGGCCAAGTAGAAAAAGAAATCTGTTTATCATTTCTTTAAATGAGTATTTTAATTTATACAGAAATGCAGACTTTGATGTTGTTTCTAGTACTTTAACTTGAAGCTTATATTTATTTTTAATTAATTCGTGTGTTAAACTATTTAGCTTTATTGACTTGACATTTTCTTCAGTTACCACTTGAAAAATAGAAGTATATCTTTAATTATGTTTACTTCTGACCATCCACAGTGATTATTTATATTTAGGATTCAGTTCAAATGAATATTAGCACAAGTCTCCTTGGAGCAATTAAATACTTTTCTCATTTTGGTGTTACACAGTAAGGTGTGCTTTAAAACACACATGCACATGCAGCCACATGTTCTCTCTCACTCTCTCTCACTCAAACACACACACATACACACACACTCTCTCACTCACACACACACTCTCACACTCACACACACACTCACATATACCGTCCTAGTACACATGCTTTGCAGTCAGGAAACTTAGTTTGGTTTCCAAAACTATGTGGTCTCCGGTGCATCACTAAAAGCAACCCGAGAATCAAATTAAGAACATCTTTTTGTACAGGCCCACAAGGTGTAGCCCCCAAATCCAAACAACAACAAAAACCCTCTAAGCTGCTGAACTTGTAAATGTGAACAGGCTCAAGGAAGAGGAGAGTAGATAGGAGTTGAAGGAAAATGTTACATCCCATATAAAAGTTTCCATTCTTATTTCCTGATTTGTAGGAAGGAATTTGAGATCAAAGCTAGCTCTGTGATTTTTTTTTTTTGTCTCTAATACAGGGTCTTGTTTTGTTTTGTTTTGTTCTTACCCAGACCCTCACAGAGCTATAAAAGACAGAAACAGTCAACCTTTGTTTGTGCACATCACGTTGCACCTGGAAATATGTTGCTTTTCATAGAATTTAGAATCCAAATTTCCCTTAGGACAAGTACCCCTTGTGGAGAATAGATGAGGGGAGAGTTCATTAAATGCATGTCAGGTTATAATAAAATACTGAAGATTCACATGCAAAACCCTTTCAGAATAGGTTGCTGATCCCTGTAGGTTGTACTTAAGTCCCTCAGTCGTGTAGATGGGTATCCACACTATAAAGCGTATGTATATCCCCCATTCACTTTTATGCCTCAGAGATCCATATTAAAATTACAAGAGCCAAATTTACCAGACATTCTGGCATTGCATAGCTTGTTGAAATAATATTTTCCAGAAACACATGGCAGTTCTAACAGAATCTTTTCCTTCTGGATTGTAGATATAAATGAATGTGAAAGCAACCCATGTGTCAATGGAGCCTGTAGGAACAACCTTGGATCTTTCAATTGTGAATGTTCTCCTGGCAGCAAACTCAGCTCAACAGGATTGATCTGTATTGGTAAGTTTCATCCAGAGTACTCATGTTTCAGTTCACTGCATAAAAATATGATGGCTGGACTCTAATAATTAGAAGTTGCTTTAGTTGCTTTCTCTCATTACAAGCTAGGAGTAAATTTTAGTATAAATCTTACAGGCTCATAAATTTCATTCAATTTTAAGAAATGTTCTTTTCGAATGAGTGGATGCATTATGCTTTAAGTCAGAAGCAATTCCACACCATATGCATGTTTATATTCATTACCCTAAGAATGCCTTAGGCATGAACACAATCAAATACCTAAAACACCCTTTTTATAAACAGCTTTCGATGGTAAATGAAATGTTTGCGTTAGGCCTCAGATAGCAGGACAAGAATTTGAATATGTTCAACTTTAAACAGAAAAATTATTACTGTTATTATTCTAAAAAAGTGTTGATAAGAATAGGTTAATTCTTTCTTGCTTTTGATTATTAGGCAGAAAGATCCCAAAACTTGCAAATAAGCATCATTCAATATGCTTCCAAAACTTGAAGCTTAACTCTCTACTGAGCCTAAGAAGCATCAAATGAGATAGTTGACTCTACGTTGTAGAGCCCATTTCAGTACAGAGAGGTGAAAGAATTGTCCCAGCAAATTTTTTCCTGCTTCTAGTGTCTGTCCCCCATACCCTAAGTAGCCAGACAGGGAACCAGATCATATCTTTAGCAAGTGTCTACTTTTAAAGTGAACTGAATATGTCCAGCAAAGAAGATGCTCCAGCTTTACATACTACCAAATAAATTGGCAGAGTTCATTTGTTAGATTGCCAAATACAAATTTTCAGTTCAAACATTTGCCAAGTCAATAGTATTTTTAGATAGTGTGATGTTAATAATATTTAGTTGGTTGCTGGAGTACCTGTTCCATACGTGGAGAGAAAAAGACTGAAACCAAAGTTACCAATGAAAACCTTCCCTTGAGAGAGGCCAGCTCTTCCCTGCCCAGCCAGGCACAGCTGGGGAAATGTGAGCCCTGCTCAGCTCAGTTCCCCACATTAGGAAGCAGACTGCCATCTGCCTGGGGCATTACTTTTTTTCTTCTAAATTCCAAGGGGTGGAGGTGGGGGTGCGGTGGGATCTGCTATGGCAGAAATATTTTTGCTGTGCCACAATTTCCAACCGAGATAGTCACTTTATTATGCAAAGGAAATGAACTCAGCATTAGTCAATTAATGTCTCAGAAGACTAAATCTGTCAGCCACTTGAGCATCAAAAATATTTTAGTTCATACTTAGTTATAAAGAGCTCTATTATTTTGGCCTTTTACCCTCATACTTATGTATGGAAAAAAAAAAGATCAAAGACTTCCTACTCCGAATTCATGATGGCGGACAACTAAATACCAAATATTTTTTCAGCCAATGTGTTATATGTCTTTATTCATTATAAATTTTAAATATCCCAGCCTAGAACTACTCAGAACATGCTTAATATTTAACAGTATCTTTTTCTCATTAAAAGACAGTTCTTATTTTAAAAAGAAAATTGTAAAGAATAAATAGAAAAACTAAAATTTTTATATGGCAGTCAACTTTACTCACTGATCTTCTCAAACTTCTCTCTCAATGGATTCCACCTCTAAACTTAGAAATTTATAAAAATTCTCTAATAGGATTCTGAATTTGAAATGAAGTCAGAGTTTCAAATAGATAACTCAATGGACTAAGCAAATTTTTTGCATAGTGGAGGCCAGATAGATTCAAATCCCTATTCTGTATAGACCTCTGAGCACCTATGGAAAGTGACACTCAGGCAGAATTCAAGGAGTGGTCCCTTAGCCTTTCTGGATGTAGCACAAAATATAATGAGAAAAAAGAAGTCAACATTTATGGTATTAGATATCTTGAAATTAAAAAATAAGAATCTATTCTGCAAACTTTTAATTATAAAATAATCTTGAGCTAATTTGTAAACTGGTTGAAAGATTATTATATCTTCTTGAAAATGTTAGAAAATAAAACAAAGCTAATCAATCTTTTCTGCCATTCACTTCTGATAGTTCTCTGTACTCCAGACCAATTGCTCTCATGGCTTACTTTACATCTGCACTCTATCCTTAAATCACAGACACATAAGAAGGGTAGTGACTTCCCTGTTGTCAGATCCAATGGTCTAGTTTCGTTTCTCATTTTTGCTTATTACAGCATTTGGCATAATTCAGCATTCAACCTTACCAAGACTATTTTCTTCTTTGGTTTCTTTTTCCATGTCTCCAGCTCATTTTCTGTTTTCTTGGTTAACTTTTCCAGAGCATCCTGCCTTCCAGCTTCTAGTGTTCCACAGGTCATTTCTTGACTACTGCTTTCTTGACCTCCACACCGTCTTTTCAGATAAATGTCTCTATTCTTAACCTCTATCCTGATTTCAGACTCTTTCTCTAAACCACTGTCTTCATTACAATGTCTAATAGAAATTGATGAGCTAACATGACTAAATGTAATTCCTGCCTCTCAAGTTGAACTTATATCATAATAATTCTCACTGAGCAAACAACTCTCTGATACCTCAATCACTTACCATCAACAACAACATCTCCTTATCCCAAAATTCCTCTCCTTCAGATCCCCACCACTCATATTTCAATGAAAGTGCCATCTTGAACCACCACTACTGCCACTGGGAACCAACTCCATCAGTTACAAATGTGGGCTAAAATATTTAAGTTATAATTTGGTCTATTTAATTTCTCTATTTTTTTCTTTGTAAGTCTTGCTAATGGTTTATCATTCTTGTTTTTTTTTTTTTTTTTCGAAGTACCAACTCTTGCTTCCATTGATCTTTTGGATTGTTTTGGAGTTTCCAGGTCATTACTTTCTGCTCTAAGCTTTATTATTACCTTTTGTCTGCCTATATTTGTTTGATTTGTTGATCATTTCCAATTTTTAAGCTGTTCCATTAAGTTATTTATATAGGCCCTTTCTTCCTTTCTTTTTTTTTTTTTTTTTTTTTTTTTTGGTTTTTGGGTCACACCCGGCAGTACTCAGGGGTTACTCCTGGCTCCATGCTCAGAAATTGCTCCTGGCAGGCACGGGGGATCATATGGGGCACCGGGATTCGAACCAATGACCTTTTGCATGGAAGGCAAATGCCTTACCTCCATGCTATCTCCCGGGCCCCCCTTTCTTCCTTTCTGATGAATGCATGCAAAGCTATAACTGAAAGGGGGGGTTACTACAGATACTACAGAAATTCAAAAGGTAAACAGAGCTGACTTTAAGAAACTTATATTAGTCCAACACCCATTCTTGATAAAGACTCTCAGCAAGATGGGAATGAAAGGAACCTTTCTCAATATAGTCAAGGCCATCTACCACAAGCCAATGTCAAATATTATCCACAATGGAAAAAAAACTAAAAGCCTTCCCTCTAAATTCTGGTACAAGAAAAGGCTGTCCACTCTCACCACTCCTCTTCAACATAGTACTGGAAGTACTTGCTATAGAAATTAGGCAAGAAAAATATATCAAGAGAATTCAGATAGGAAAGGAAGAAGTCAAGCTCTCACTGTTTGCAGATGACATGATCCTCTACTTAAAAAACCCTAAAGGCTCTACCAAAAGGCTTCTAGAAACAATAGATTCATATGTCATTGTGCTAGGC
Organism: Crocidura indochinensis; assembly: GCA_004027635.1. Taxonomy (NCBI): domain Eukaryota; kingdom Metazoa; phylum Chordata; class Mammalia; order Eulipotyphla; family Soricidae; genus Crocidura; species Crocidura indochinensis. The sequence goes on along the minus strand of PVKC010002125.1, from coordinate 19,279 downwards.
TACAAAATTAACACACAAAAACAATGGCCTTTTTATGCACCAATTATGATAGGGAAGAAATGGACATTAAGAAAACAAACCCATTCACATTAGTGTTACACAACCTCAAATATCTTTGAGTAAACTTCACTAAAAACGTGAAGGACCTATACAAAGAAAACTATAAAGCCCTGCTCCAAGATATAAAAGAGAACACACAGAAATGGAAATACATACCCTGCTCATGGATTGGCAGGATTAACATCATTAAAATGGCAGTACTCCCCAAAGCATTGTATAGATTTAATGCTATCTCTCTAAAGATACCCATAGTATTCTTCAAAGAAGTGGATCAAACACTTCTGAAATTCATTTGGAACAATAAACACCCTCAAATAGCTAAACCAATCCTTGGAAAAAGGGATATGGGAGGCATTACTTTCCCCAATTTTAAACTTTATTAAAAAGCAATAGTTATCAAAACATCATTGTATTGGAATAAAGACAGACCCTCAGATCAGTGGAATAGGCTTGGGTACTCAGAGAATGTTCCCCAGACACACAATCACCTACTTTTTAATAAAGGAGCAAGAAATCCTAAATGGAGCAAGGACAGCCTCTTCAACAAGTGGTATTGGGAAAACTGGTCAGCCACATGCAAAGAAGTGAACTCAGACTCCCAGATAACACTATGTCTGAAGATAAAATCCAAATGGATTAAATAACTTGATATCAGACCTGAAACCATAAATTCTATAGAAGAACATGTAGATAAAATACTCCAGGACATTGAGATTAAAGGCATCCTTAAGAAGAAAACAGCACTCTCCAAACAAGTGGAAACAGAGATAAACAGATGGGAGTACATTAAACTAAGAAGCTTATGCACCTCAATGTAAGTAGTGACTAGGATACAAAGGTCACCTAAGGATACCCTCAGATAAAGGACTACTATCTAAGATATACAAGGTACTAAAAGAACTTGTAGTTTTTGGGTCACGCCCGGCAGTGCTCAGGGGTTACTCCTGGCTTCATGCTCAGAAATTGCTCCTGGCAGGCACAGGGGACCATATGGGGCACCGGGATTCGAACCGATGACCTTTTGCATGAAAGGCAAACGCCTTACCTCCATGCTATCTCCAGGGCCCCAACAGAACTTAATAAAAAAAAAAATACCTAATCCCAAACATCAAAAAATATGTAGAAGAAATGAACAGACACATCCTTAAATAAGAAATACATATAGCCAAAAGGCATATGAAAATATGCTCCTGGGCCAGAGCTATAGCGCAGTAGTAGGGCATTTGTCTTGCATATGGCTGATCTAGGACAGACCTTGGTTCGATTCCTGGTGTCCCGTATGACACCCCAAGCCAGGAGCGATTACTGAGAACATAGCCAGGAGTAACCCTTGAGCATAACTGGGTGTGCTTCCCTCCCCCCACCAAAAAACAAACAAATCAAAAAAAAATAATAACCCAAAAATATGCTCCACAGCACTAACCATCAGGGAGATGCAAATCAAAACAACAGAGGTACCATCTCACACTAAAGAGACTGGCAAATATTGCAAAGAACAATCAGTGCTAGTGGGATGGGGAGAAAGGAACGCTCATTCACTGCTGTAGGAATACTGTCTAATCCAGCCTTTCTGGAAAACAATATGGATATTTCCAAAAAAAAAAAAAAAGAACCTGGAAATTGAGCTCCCATATGATCCAACAATACCACTCCTAAGGATATACCTACAATATACCTGGCATATAAAAACACAATACAAAAATGTCTTCTGCTTGCCTATATTTATTGCAGCTCTATTTACAATAGTCAGAATTTGGAACAACCCAGATGCCCAATAACAGATGAGTGACTATACATACAGATATATATACACTATAGAATACTATGCAGCTGTCAGGGAAAATGAAGTTATGAAAGTTCCTATATTTGCATGAACATGAAAATTATTCTGAGTGAAATTAGTCAGAGTGAGAGAGACACAGAATAGATAAGTCTCAATTATCTATGGGATTTAATAAAAAATAAATACATTATTGTAATAATAATACCCAGAGACAATAGAGATGAGGTAGAAATACCAGCCCATTATGTGAACCTTATGACAAAGAGTGGTGAGTGAGTACAGTTAGGGAAATAACTACACTAACAACTATATGGACAAAGATAGTGAGAGAAATAGAATGCCTGTCTCAAAAACAGGAAGGTGGTGGAGTAGGAGAGGGGAGGAGGGCACTGGTAGTGGGAAGGTTGCACTTGTGAAGGGGATATACCTTTTATGACTGAAACCCAACTAAAAACGTGTTTGTAACCATTGTGCTTAAATATATTATATATACTATATATATATATATATATATATATATATATACATATACATATATATATATAACCAAATATATGTATTTGGTTTTTGGGTCACACTCGGTGATGCTCAGGAATTACTCCTGGCTATGCACTCCAAAATCACTCCAGGCTTGGGGGACCATAGGAAAAAATTAACCATGACCATCCTTTCTCAGTATCATTGCCTCCAACATACTCAGCCTCCAAGTCCAGGCTTGGTTGTTTGATTTTAAAGGTTCTGTCTGTGGGGTCTTGGAAAGCAGTTGCTTCCTCTCACCCTCCACTGTGTCCCAGTCTAAGGAAACCAGAAGTCACAGCTTCTCTCTGCAGAGGCCTGCCAGTTTCACCAAATTCCTTTCCTGTTGTACTGGTTTGGTTCAGATTTAATTGTTGAACTTGGCAGGAAATTTTATCTGCCCATATTATTAAGTGAGTTTTAAAATAAATGCTATAAGAATATCCTTTTTCTTATCCCACACTTATTGAGTTAGAAGTAGAGCCACAATGTACCACTTAGGTTTTGTTAGACCGCTTGACATACCACCCTCCTCACATTTGTCTGGATGTATGTCAACTGCACACATCTAAGCCTTAAAGAGAGACTAAGAAGCCTGCATTTTACAACCAGAGTAGTAGCATCATGCAACCACAGTGGTAGCATCATATGCACTGAGCCAAGATCATGGGTCAAGACAGAGAACTTCGTAATTTTTCTTACCATGACAACTTTGACTAGGTGCCTCCTCACTGCTTCAGAACCAGTTTTCTCACAGTTATTAAGAAATAACTGAAATTTTAATGTGGAATTGCAGTCTAAGAAGTTAGAATTATCGCTAGAGAGTTTACTTATACATGAGTCTAACAGTGTCATTGATGTTTCTTCAGCAAGTTTAACATAAGCATGTATTAGTGAATCAGCTTATATATATATATACATATATATGTGTATATATATAATAATATGTGGGTAAATGTGTGAAACAAAATAAACCTGTATCAGTTCATTATGTCTTATTGGTAGGTTTATAGTTGGTTTACTTTATTTCCTTTATCTTTCGGATTATTTTTCAAGTTATTCACTAAATAATATTTTTCGGTTGGAGAAATAGTTGCCATTTTCCTGATAGTTTATTTGATAGGGTCTTTGGGAAATGAAACTATTGGGAGAATTTCATTTGATAAAATCTTAAATATAAAGGTATTCTTTTTTTTAAAAAAAACAATTGTATACACATCTTGATCTTATGGTAAAACATTATGTGTTAAGTACAAAATAAATCTTGGGCACATGAAAATGTGACAGATGTAATTATATTACCATATAACAATATATAGAATAATATATTATTTAAAGCTATGAATATTCTTTTTTTTTGTGGTATTTGGGTCACACCCGGCAGTGCTCAGGGGTTACTCCTGGCTCCATGCTCAGAAATTGCTCCTGGCAGGCACGGGGGACCATATGGGGCACCGGGATTCAAACCGATGACCTCTTGCATGAAAGGCAAATGCCTTACCTCCATGCAATCTCCCGGGCCCCTGAATATTCTTTATACTGTAGTATTGACCAGTAATCTGCGGCCACTGACCCAGGAACCATTGTGGGTCCTCATAGGTAGAAAGATGAAAATCTTGGCTATAAATACCAGTCTATGGACCAGTGTGCAAAACAGTTGTGCGTCTGCAAACATGAAGAGCTCTGCTATGTATTAAAATATGCTGTGTTTAAATACCAGTGTTATTGGATGCATGTGCTCCTATTCAAAGGATGCACTATCACATTTTTTTAAACTATTTTTAATACTCCAGATGAAAAGTGCCTGGTCTTCTGCCTCTTATGTGTGCAGTGAGAGGAGCTTCCCACTCTTTCCTGTTCTTTTCCAGACAGCCTGAAAGGGACATGCTGGCTCAACATCCAAGATAATCGCTGTGAGGTGAACATTAATGGTGCTACTCTGAAGTCTGAATGCTGTGCCACCCTTGGTGCTGCCTGGGGGAGTCCCTGTGAGCGCTGTGAACTAGGTAGGAACCCTCCCAGGGTTTGGGGTTCTTACAGGAAAGTTGTGTGGTCTTCTAGGTCAGAGTATCATTTTATCTATGACATTCTTTAATGAAAAAAACAGTAAGATCTTGACTCTGTCCAGAATATTGTCATTTATAGGAAATTTGTTCACTTCCTTGAAGTGGAAATCTGGTTTACCTTTTTATAATAAGCAGGACTTTAGGGATTTCAAGTCAACGATGGGAGCAGCTAAAATCTAACTGCCAGACTAGTATCCATGTCCTCTCATAGATTTATTTGCCTGTATCCCCATAGAACATGACATCTCTTTCCTTTAACTTTTTTCTTTGTTTTCTTATGATTCAGCGAGAGTGTGAATGAGAAGTGGTAGGGAAAATGGTGAGAGTATCAGTGGGTCATCCCAGTGCTGTACCACAGCATGTGACATGCAACACTGAAGTGAAAGGCTTGTGACTGGAAACCTGTTTCTGAAACTCCACTGTGTGGTTTTTATTTGGTTCTATTTAGATTTCATTATACTGTTTCTGGAACTAAAAAAAATTGAAATTGTCTCATTTTTTTTTCTTTTTTTATTTTTTAAATGGGGCTCCTGCCTTTTTCATAGAACCTTAGGACACGGATTATTTTGTTTTACCGCATATTTCTGCATTTTTCTATAAAACTAAGAAAGGAAAAAAGAAAGGTTGGGCGCCAGGGGCCAAGTGGTTTCAGAAGCATTGGTGAAGAAAAAATAAGCACAAAACTAAGCATCCAAGCCAAAGTCAGTGACAATAGACTCAAGAGACCTACACTTTAACAATCTAAACTTAAATAGGCCTATTATACTGGCAGGCTGGAGGGCAAAGGGTGTGAAATGGATGCAACTCTGAGTTCTTTGGTGGAGGGAGGTTGACACTGGTGGTGGGAATGGCACTGGTGGTGGGAACGACTCACTGCATATCTGAAATTCAGCAATAAAGGACTTTGTAGATCACAATAGTTTCAGTATAAAATGTTTTAAAAATTGAGCTTTCTTTTATAATAAAGTAAAAATATGTCCTTTTGTTCTCACAGATACAGCTTGCCACAGAGGGTTTGCAAGGATTAAAGGCGTTACATGTGAAGGTAAGCTTTCTCTCATGATTAGATCAGTCTCTGTTAGCTTTCATCTTTACATTTATTTAAAAAAAACCTTGAGATTCTAAGAAACATTATGTAATTAACCACAGTTTTTGAGAACAATCACCTTCATAAACAACACAGAGTTTCCCATCGTCCTCTTCATGCCATTGGGTAAATCTTCAGTAGCTTTTAAGACACAAAACAGCTGGCAAAGGAGCCTGTCTGGGCTGTGTTTTTATGGATGGGGACGGCTGTAGTAATTTTTACAGCTGGTACCTAGGAAACCCAGTGGCTATGTGATGGAATACTTCTGCTTAAGTCAAGCAATAAGCCACATTGTATTTCAGGTTTAGTGTGTTATTGGGGAAGTAAAGCTACACCTGCTTTTTCTATTTGTAACATCTCTATCCCACTGCTTGCTTCATTTCCCTGCAGACGTTAACGAATGTGAGGTGTTTCCTGGCGTCTGTCCAAATGGACGCTGTGTCAATACCAAAGGATCTTTTCATTGTGAGTGCCCTGAAGGTCTCACACTGGACGGAACTGGTCGTGTGTGTTTGGGTAAGATTCATGTCTTTCTGTATTTTAGCCATGAATGTTTTTCTTGTTCACTGGGCAGCAACTAGTTCAAAGCTATTGAGTCCATAGCTCTTTAAAAAGAACTTTTAGGTAAAAAAATTTTAGGGGGATAGAGGAGGGTGGTAAATTACTAAGGGCTTTCAAGGTGCATGTATATAAATGAAATTGTTTCTGTATAATACAGAAAACTGATACTGCTCACAAATTAATCTCCAGGATCAAAATTTTTTAATTAGGTATTTTGGGACAGGTTCAGTCTTTCACACTGAATCAGTGAAATTAAAGTACTATATGTATTTCTAAAAAATAAAACTAGAGACTTTCCATTAGAAGTTAATATTACCTAGTTCTTTTAGCTGTGCCTTCAAAAACAGTGCAAAGTTAAAGACCATGTTACAACTGAAAATATTGACAATTCCCCTTTAGCACATCTAGAATTCCTTTGTTTTTGGACTACACCCAATGGTTCACAAGTATAGTACTCTAGCTTCTCCTGGCTCTGTGCTTTGGAGTCACAACCAGAGCTCCAGGACCATGTGGTATGGAAGAACAAAACCAAGTTTTCTAAATATGAAGTATGCCTTTAACTCATTAAGCAACCTCACTGGTCAGAACTTGAATCTAAAGTTTCACAAATTTGCAAAAATTTATTTTCTTTTTCTTTCTTTCTTTCTTTCTTTCTTTCTTTCCTTCCTTCTTTCTTTCTTTCTTCTTTCTTTCTTTCTTCTTTCTTTCTTTCTTTCTTTCTCTTTCTTTCTTTTCTCTCTCTTTCTCCCCTCCCTCCCTCCCTCCCTTCCTTCCTTCCTTCCTTCCTTCCTTCCTTCCTTCCTTCCTTCCTTCCTTCCCTCCTTCCTTCCTCCCTCCCTCCCTTCCTTCCTTCCCTCCTTCCTTCCTCCCTCCCTCCCTTCCTCCCCAGCACTATTTAGGAAGGGGTCATTCCTGGTGTTTCTGACCCTACTGGTGATACTGGTCCAGGAGTAAAACTCTGGATCTCATCATGCCAAGCATGACTCCAGGCCTTTGTTCTAACTTTAAGGCCCACTTTTCTAAATATTTAAAATAAATATTGTCTTTTAGCATTATATTGTAGAAATGTCTGGTTGACCTTTTCTTAATCAGTGTCATGCTTGGCTGAACTTGTATTTTGTTTAAAAAAATATGAATTCTAAATATTTTATGTAAATGATTAAAAATGAAAACTTTTTATTTGATGGATATTTGTGCTAAGTTTTTAATTATTCGACAGCATGTTTAAATTTGGATAAGAAGCATAACAAAAATTATTTGCAATTATTGAGAAATATGATGCTCCAAGTCTATTAATTCTTTTTCCATGTTTTTACTGTAAAATAACCTGCACAATTTTGTTGGAATTATGTATATGGAAAACTATTATTAATCACAGAGAATTACTCAAAAAAATAAAGTTTTTAAAAAGTGCCTACAAATCAAAAAAAATCATTTTTGGGGGGTTTTGTTGTTTTGTTGATTTGGTTGATTTTGGTTTGTGGGGAACCACTACAGTGGTGCTCAGGTGTTACTCCTGGCTCTGCGCTCAGGAACCACTCCTGCTGTTGCCATATAGAATGCCAAAGAGTAAACCTGTGTTGGTCACATGCAAGACAAGCACCCTACCCACTGTACATTTCTTTGACCCCCCCCAAAAAAAAAACTGTTTTTAAAAGTGACAAAATATAGTGCCTTTATGGGCAAGTCACTGAATACTGAACTGAATTGCAAAAGTAACGAAAGCTGCTGTAAAGAAAGATTATAATAGTGATTTTTTTTATAAACAAGACAAATTCTCAGCATGTAACTTAAAATCACTCCTTTTGTATTATTTTTCTAAGGTGGATGTGATTATTTTCATCCTTGGGTTGGATAATTGTTTTTGTAACTACTTGAATTAATGATCTGTTAATTGTAATTTTGGTTTTGAGAAAGATTCATGAAGAAACTGGCATATGAAAATGTAGCATCATACTCAAGGTGATAACTGCTCCAATAGAAATCTATTCAAATCAGGATTCCAAAACCTAAATTCTAGCAGGGGCCAGGCAGGTGACATAAAACAGTGAAGTGGCAAGAAGGAATAATCAACCACCACAGACTTGACATACACATATTGAGTCTTCCAAAACCACTTTTTTATTCTTTGCTCGTCAATCTAAACATTCTCAGACATACGTGGCTTGTGTGCTCTCAATGTTTTGGTTTCAGACAAATAATAATGACAAGGTCTCAGCAATAAAGACACAGGAAGAAGTACTTAGCCAGGTTTATCTCAAATTTTTACATACAAGAAGTTTTCATGCATGGCTGTGTATAGGCTAAATTGAGGTACATTATCAGTCCTACCACAGTCTAAAATGACAGACACAAGTTGAACTTCTACAACATTTTCTTTTCACAAAAGCATCACCATGTTTCTGAGTGAGGACTCTCAAACACTTCCATACAAACAGTAATTATGTTCATCTTTCTTATCCATTTTTAGCCTACTTATTTAGGTTTAAGTACTGGGTGAATGAAACTCATTTACAGAGAACAGGGCTCCCACTGACCCCTAAAAGGGGCACACTTGGATCACAGACCACAACACTCGCACACACTCAAGTCTGGGACAGTTTAAACATGCCCTTGTTAAGTGCATCAAACCTATTATGTACACCTTTAGGATATGTGAGGAGATGCTGTAAGGAGGATAAGTGAGAAAACTTAGGCATGTTGAGAAAGCACAAATGCCAAATGGATTCCTAGGTCCAGAATTGATTTGTGCCCTCCCACCTACATCAACTAAACACTCTGGAACAAAATGGTTTTATCCCATGATTATTTCACTTTTTATTTATATCAGAATACTGTCCTCTGAAGGTTTACTGCAGTGACTTCAGAAACAATTTGATTCAGGCCAAAGTTCATAAGCCAATATACTTAAGTTAAACTTTCATGTATTGTTGAGAGTCCTGACTCTGCAATAATATTATAGGATGAGGTTTACTATAATAAATCAACCCCAAGTTTTCACTGTCCTGGAGACAATGAAATTCCTGGATTACTATAGAACCTTGTTTGGTTTTTTGGTAGACATTATTGTCAGTCCATCAAATGAACCACTTATCTGTCCTTTATCATTGAAATGACAGTGAAATCCATTTTTTTCTTTCAAAATCGTATTTGGAAACAGATTAACTCTAGGCTAAGGAAGATTCTAGAGTCAGTGTTAGTCCTAGTTGGGAATGCAAAAGAATTCATATTGACAGTAGCTCAAATATAAAACACTTTTATGTACTTAGATTTCTATTTCTATTAGTGAGTTTTAATCAACTCACTAATAGAAATAGAAATCTAAGTACATAAAAGTGTTTTATTTAAGCAGGTTTTAGGATTAGGAAAAGATTTTAGTGTCTTGAATATTCTTGTCAAATAAACCATGCTATTTGGTTAAAGACATCTTTTCATATAATAACTATTCATATTTACAATTAAATAGTCAAGCACTTGATTGTAGTTTGACCAACAACTCTATTAGCTAACTGATAAATGTGTTATTTTTAGACCTACTCTCTCACCCTAACACCTGATTGTTGATGCCTCTCTGAGTCTAAAATAGGTCATAGAAACACTTACTATATTTCAAAGCTGAAGGTAAATTGTGAGTTTTAAATAAATAGCTCAGGGTTTTGGAGAGATAGGGCAGTGGAGAGGATGCTTGCCTTGCTTGCAGCTAACCCAGATTCCTTCCCTGGAATTCCAGGACGTACTCAACACCCCACCAAAAGTGATTCTCTGAACACAGAACTAGGATTAATCTCTGAACACCAGGGATGGCCCAAAATTAAATAGCTCACCTCCTAGTTAGGGTAGGTTTATATAATCCAGGGTTATATCATAGTACAAAAACTAAAATTGACAGAAAATATAAATTTTAACTGCAGTGTTGTTTTTTTTCCTTTTTTAAAGTTATTTAAAAGTCATACCAATTTGGCAGATAGATTGCAGAGGACCCATCACTGTTTAAGATAGAGCTACTTATCAGGCATTTTATGTAATTTGTTGAACAAGAAGAATCTTCTCTGAATATAACTTTTCTCTTTTTGAAGTGAACATTAAAACATTAATCATAAGTGACAATACACAGGATCCTGTGGTAAGGAGCCTTTTACTACTAAAGATGATATTAGATGATAATGGAGAAAATACCTCCTTTGCCCTCCTTAAATGAGTATCTTTATTGGCAGGGAGAGTCATTCCAGAAAGTTAGCAGTGGTGTCCTCTCTTAGTGGGCCATCTCCTGCCATGGCACGCAGTACATTCTCGATATGGGAATGTTCGAGTGCACTGTAATTTCAAGATATTGTTTGCTTCCCATGTAGACATCCGTATGGAGCAGTGCTACTTGAAGTGGGATGAAGATGAGTGTGTCCACCCCATCCCGGGAAAGTTTCGTATGGACGCCTGCTGCTGTGCAGTTGGGGCAGCCTGGGGCACCGAATGTGAGGAGTGTCCCAAACCTGGCACCAAGGAATATGAAACCTTGTGCCCTCGAGGGCCTGGCTTTGCCAACAGAGGAGATGTGCTTACCGGGCGACCCTTCTACAAGGGTGAGTGTTCAAGACACATATCTCCCTGCCACCTTTGGTACTTGTGCTATAAACATATGATGTCCCACTTTTTTATCATTTAAAAATTGTTTATGGATACGATTTTATGAGCCCATCAGGATAAATTACCTACATAAAACTGATGATAAAGACAAGATACAAAAGAGACCACTTTTCCAGTTCTCCTACCTTATGATGCTGAGTCTCTGCTTTCCTTGGCATAGCTCAGTACATGAAAGCGAAAAGGAACAAAAGTTTTCCCACTCTCCCATATCCACTCTACCAAATAGTCAGAAATAAAGGGAGGAAGACTATCCATAAAGAATGTAGAGCTTGTTCAGAATTGAAATTTTTATGTGTCCTAAAGGTAATCATCGAAAATCTTGAGTCCCCACCCAAACCTTCATTTCTACTTGGGTATATCAGTTTCCCATCATGATGGAATTTCTGTTTGAAATATCTATCCATACTGTGTCAACCCACTTTACACCCTGGTCTGTCTTGCTTTCAGACATCAATGAGTGCAAGGCTTTTCCTGGGATGTGCACCTATGGGAAGTGCAGAAATACTATTGGAAGTTTTAAGTGCCGCTGCAATAGTGGCTTTGCTCTGGACATGGAGGAAAGGAACTGCACAGGTAAGTGGTAGTTTGATGAGTTTGGCCGGCCCTGACTCTTGTGCTTTGCTTTAGGAAAAGCCCTGTCTTCCATATCCATCCTCTTACCACCAGGAGCTTGAGTATATTTATTTGTATTGCTTTCACCTTTCTAAAATCAGTTTTCTATCAATTTGTGGAAAGTGTAGAACAGCATGAAATGCCCTTTGTTTCTCCTGAACAAGCACTATAAAATACAATTTTCAAAATAAAATTATACAAGAGTATTATTGTCAAATTAATCATATAAATTTGAAGTAGTATTGTGGGAATCTTTTCCAATACTATGTGTATTTTTTTATTTTATGATATGTACATTGTGATATGTTTTCCTCACCTATAAACATGTTTCTTAGCAATTATGCCCCACTTATCATCTATATCTTTACCCATAACTTCCACTTTTTGTGAGTCACAAGATCCCAAAGATTTCTATTAGAAAATACAATAGCAAGTCATTCTAAACACTTGGAATATATTTCTTTGATCTTATTTTGAAAACTGTCTTTATTCATTTCTTTGTGGAACTACTTCTTTTCTCCTACTCACACACCGCCTACATTGAAGTTTCTCTCTCTGGATTCTATTAGTGTTGTGGAAATGTTCCAGGTTTTGAAACCTTATATCTGTCGTGTAAAGCATACACTTAGCCCTGGTGCTACGCACCTGAAATATCTCTGGTATCCCCCAAATTTTATGGATTTGTTCTTGAGTCTATCCATTCCTCCCTCCCCATCAGTCACAATCTGCTCCCTAATCTGTCCCAAAAGTGATTCTTTTTCTCATATAGATCTCATCATGGTTCTAGGAACAATTAAGTCAATGATGTCTAAATAAAATACAAATAATTAGTATACTTATTTTAGTGAGCTGTTTTTATTTAGAAGAAAGTGCTTATAGTTTTTAAGCATGATCTATACTTATAATTGTGTCTTAAAATAGAATTAAAAAGCACAAGCTTAAGAAAAGAAAGTGGTAACCCCCCCCCTTACCCTTCAGGGAGTATGCTGCATACACTGATAATACATTGCAGAAACTTCGAAATAGAAATCTAACCAAACAGATGCTGACAAAAGTAGTTTCCCCCATCACCATTCTTAAAACAATTCAAATAGACCACATTTTCTGGATCATATTTTATAGACATAATCTTTGTAGTGAAAAATCTTAGTTACATTCCTAGGAGACTTTTCGAGAATCCTGTTGTTGAAAACTTAAGTTCTGTATTTGAAGATACTTATTAGTAATATGTAAAAACTGATTAGAAATGGTCCCTTTATTCTGGATTTCAATTTGTAGGAACATTGAGCCTGTGTTATTGTGATGGTGTCAGGGCAGGAGATATCCAGGCAACCCATCTTGCAGTGATGGGTTGCAGCAAAACTTACTGGCTGCATGGATTGGAGTCCCTGATTTTGAGGGGCTTGGAGTTTCCCAAGCCCAGTTTCCCAATACCTGTTGGTGTTGTAACAAGTTCATGCCTGATCACCTCCATTGCATTGTGGGCTTAGTTCTGGGAAGTGGTCTCCAGTGTGCATGACTAGGGAGGGTCCTGTAGTCCCTGCAAGAATGGCCAAATTTAGGGCCCGGGAGATAGCATGGAGGTAAGGCGTTTGCCTTTCATGCAGAGGGTCATAGGTTCGAATCCCGGTGCCCCATATGGTCCCCCGTGCCTGCCAGGAGCAATTTCTGAGCATGGAGTCAGGAGTAACCCCTGAGCACTGCCGGGTGTGACCCAAAAAAAACCAAAAAAAAAAGGGCCAAATTTTCCACAGTAATCATATCATATATCATATCGTATCATCTATCTCCAGTTTTTGAGGTCTGGGGTTGTCCTTTTCTCCAGTTTTTTCAAATCCAGAGTGACAATCTCTTGTCCAATGATTTTCCCTGTCACATTTTGGACAAGGTGTAGATGGTGATCTTGAAAATACATGGTTGAGTGAGGTTCTATATTCAATGAGTGGATAACCTCGTCTTCTAGCCTGCCTCTTTACTGTGTAAGCCTCAAGGACATTTATACGTACCTGATATGAGATGGGAACTATATTTCTGCACTCTTTCAAGTAGCCCTTAACATCTTCTCTCTCCCTTATTGGACACAAAGTTGCTTAGCAATCCTTCTCATTGCCTTTGCACACTGCATTTGTTAATTTTCTTATATATTGGGCATGAGGCACTTTGACCACCTGGAAGATTTTTGTGTAGATTCCCTTGAATTCTGTATCTGCATCAATCCTTTCTAATGCTATTTCCAATGCTATTTCTTGGATACTGAAATTGTATGAGGCAAGGATGCTTGCTTTTTGGTTCTTTCATATTCTCTCTCACCTATCAGCATGTAATACATCATTTGGACCCTGGAAATTCTCTTGTCAGTTCTACCTAAAGGTGTAGTTTGGCCTATACCACATTCTCCACTGCAAGTACTGGGAAGGGCTCTGGTATATTCTAGCCACTGTTTGAAAAGTGTGGGTGGTCCAAAGTGCACTATTACTCCAGCCAGTTAAATATTCCTTACAATATTGAGACGTGGGTCCCTAAGAAGCACAACATTTTTGAAATGGCTACATGAATTTATTTTCAGCCCTTTGTAAGATGGAATTTCACAAGTCATAGATCTTCTGAGTTCTGACCTTATTCAATGTGGCAGAAAAGAATTTTCAGACTCTGAGTCTGAAGAGATGTTAACTGACTCATTATCTGTGGTGCTGAAGTTTGAGTCATGCCTGGGAGATGCGGATCTCTTTGGGCTGCCACCCAAATATCATTAGCTTTTTGAATATCATTAGCTTTAAATTGGGTTTGAGATAGAGCCCAAGTTTCTACTGGAAAGACACCTCTTCCCTCTGATGGCATTTGTTTGATGGAATACTCTTGTTTGGGGGGAATGAGAGTAGTACTATCCATTGGATTTGATCTAGGTTCTTTAAGAGGAGCTCTCTTTTTCAAGGCATTGGCACAGGAGGGGATGAGAGGGTAACATTTGCAGTTAAATTTGGTCTGGTCTCCCCTACTAGAGGGGAGAGAGGGGATAATATTTTTAAGTAATTTGATAAGTACAGTATTGCTTATTTTTATCATTATTTGTAGATATATGTTCTAGCATGTTTTTACTCCTAATAATATGAATAACATTTTATTATATTTATATATAAATTTATATAATTTATATAATACATTATATATAATATTATAAATACAATTATATATTATATAATATCTAAAACACATATAAATTATATTAATTTATGTAATAATTTATGTAATTTATATATAATAATTTATATAATATATATTATATTATATTATATTTGAAAGACATGAAATAGGGTAAAATAATTTAAATAAATATCCAAGAGACCATTATAGTTTTAATCCAACACAGATTAAGGCATTGATCCATGAAGGGATCATGGCTATGATCCACAAAATTACAATTTTTATTTCCTAGAGGATGATTACTCACCACCTGATCTGGGTGCCAACTGTTAAGTCTGGAATAGTAGGAGAGGTTGCAAAAGGCAACAGGATCAGGGAGTCCAGCAAATAGTTTCTTCAGCAATTCAGCAGGGGTGGTATCTTAGCACTTCAGTCCTAGCTTTATATAGCTCCGTGACAACTACCCTCCAGTGGCAGTTACAAGGGGCAGTCATCTAGTAATTGACTTCTTCACTCTTAAAGAGTCTATTTCCTTATAATGGGTCATATTCCAGAACCCTAACACAGGTGTGTGCTCTCTGGCTCAAGAACCAGTAGCCTTGGCTTATCCAGTGCCCAGTGTAAGCTCCCACTTCAAACCCCATAGGTGATGTGGCAGAAAAACAGAAATAGCCTCAAGCCTGGACATCATCCCTATGTTCTGACATGAATCCTGTGTGTCCCAGAACATTATTCTGAGTCTCTGGGGATATAATTCTTTGTGTCAGCTGTATCCTCATCTGCTACCTGTAAAATTCGACTTGCTCAGTCCCTCTTCCTATTACCATTTCTAAGCCACAAAGAGAGCTTCACAGTGCCAGAATTCTTAAAAATCCTTTATAGTTTTAATTTAAAAGATGTGTTTCTGAAGAAATTTTAATGAAAGCAGTAAAGACAAAATTACCTGTAGTGTAAGAATAGTTCAGAAGAGTACCCTTCCAAGCATTTTTTACCTCATACAAATAGAGTGAAGTCATTGTGTCAGAGTCTTAAAGCTGCATGCAGTTTCAGGACTCTTTCTACCTCCTCCACTTTCTTGACATGACAAATACAGAGCCCAGAGGTGATATTATTTGGTTTCCAGTCACCAGCCTGGTAGCTGGAATCCTGCTGTCCACGCATAGGCAGTCTCTTCCAGAGTGTCCACCTCCATATAGCATATAGTTTCCAAAGTGAAAGGCTATTTCTCTCCTAGTATAAAATCTCAACCTATATAGAGGCTCAGGGACAACTAACCTGGTTAGATATAAGAGAGACTTTAAAGCTAGTTAAATCTGAGCAATAAAATTTCCCTGAGTGCAATATTAAGAAGAGAGAAAGGGGGCAAGCAGAGCAGAGCAGTTGCATTCTAATGGGATCCAGAGGGGTGCCAATATGTGGTGACAGTTTTGGCAATTGGCCTTTGAGCTCATCTTCTGAAAAACACAGCTAGTTTTCTGTGTTCTCCAACTTTTCAAGTGTGCTGCACATTTATCTGGAAATCCCTCTCCTGGATTTTTAACACCTGTACCCTCATACCATTTTTAAAGATTCCTTTTAACCCTGTGCCTCAGACATCGACGAGTGCAGGATTTCTCCTGACCTGTGTGGAAGTGGAATCTGTGTGAACACGCCTGGCAGCTTTGAGTGTGAGTGCTTCGAAGGCTACGAAAGTGGGTTCATGATGATGAAGAACTGCATGGGTAAGTGTGGCTCAGCTCTTCCTCACGGGGCCCTGAGACCAGTCTATGACACACTTGTTAGCTCACCCTTGGCTTGTCTCAGAGCTGTTAACAGCATGCTTGGCAAGGAGCTGTGGTGAGAGAAAGAACAGATTTCTATGTCAGACAGGAAATCTGCTCCTAGATAGCTTTCAAGGAGCCCCCAAACCCTTGGCGCCTTAATGGCAGTGAACTGTTGAGACTGGGTTTTGTTTATTCACAGAATCCAAAATCTGTACAGACTGCTATCTCAGAAGGAATTAATTTTAAAAGTATAGCATTGTATGGTGAATATCACGTTTATATCCAGTCATGCCAATCCCATGTTGTTTTCTTTACTTGGATATTATGACTTCCCTTTATGAAGCTAATGTTTTATGATCGCTCTTTGATTTTCAGCGATTTATAGAACACACCTCATAGACTATGGTGAAATGTCAAATCTAGTGTTTTTCTTTTACCTTGATAAGCTAGAGACTGCATTATATGATATCTGGAGTTTACAATGATGTATAATAATTCTATTTCTCCTCAGTGAAAATACTCATTTTAAGTAAATTCTTTGTAGAACTTTTACATTTCTCTAAGATAGTAAAAGTGTGGAGAGCATTAGCCTATCTTCTCTTAAGCCTAACTCTGTCATTTCAGTCACACTTACCTCAGATAATTATTTCTCCCATGCTGTATGTGTGAATATTTTTCCCTCAGAGTTCTTTAATGGATCTCACGTTTTTACCTTTCAGACATTGACGAATGTGAACGTAACCCTCTCCTTTGTAGGGGTGGCACCTGTGTGAACACTGAGGGCAGCTTTCAGTGTGACTGCCCACGGGGACACGAGCTGTCACCATCACGAGAGGACTGTGTGGGTAAGTTATCTATCAACATAGAGTGGGTTTATCATAAAGACCATTGGTCAGTTTGTCAAATTCTGACAAATTTGTTTGGGCACATGAAATGAATGAAATGTAGCTAGGTAAAAGTTGTTGATTAAGGGATCTTACATTGATATTCAGAGGACACATCTGACAGGGTGAAAGATCTGAATATCCTGGCTGCAGTCTTCTTCCTTGCAAGGACTCTTGCAAAGCCCCTTGCTGAGGGGGTATATGTGAGGCTCCATGCTCCCTCCCACAGGGATGCTGGGGATGAAAAGTTGTTCCCTACTGAACATATGTATGTGTGTGACACATGTGTATGTGTGAATAATACAGGAACTCTCTGTTCATAGAAATATTCCATCTCCTCATTGCCCCAAGACTGGTAGTTAGCCTAAGGTGTCATGGGAAAACTAAAAAAGCTACATTAACATTCCAACTCTCTTTCCACAAATGGATGAAGGTCTCTGGGAATTAGACATAATCTAGAATATTGAATTCAGAACTTCAGTATGGCCTAAAATCATTTAGCTTATAATCTGATTTTCTTCGCATTGTTTTTACTTTATATTGTGTCTGACAAGTAACTTGTATAAGGAAAGTGTCTTTCCACCAATTTATTCTGCTCTCTAGTGATTGTAGTTATAGCTCCCATAACGTATTTGTCATCTTTGTATGGTTAGTATATTTAACAGAGTGCAGAGTCTATTCAGACACCCAAAACACAGTACAGTGAGAAGCATGAATGAAAGGATCCTGCTTCTCATCTATTTAGTGGAATTAACCCATCTTTCCTCAGGAACATTAGGTTACTTGGGCAATACTTGCATATCTAATAAAGACCAGGTGAGCTAGCCACTGTAAATGCATATACTAAATATTAACAAGCTTTAATTTGGCATGTGGCAGATGTTCCAGTAGTAACCAGTAGTAACTGGTCACATGTAACTATTTCAATTTAATTAATAGTTAACTATTCATTTTCTCAGGCATACTCTCAATTTTTAAAGTGATCCCCGGCGGTTACGCAGTTACATACTAGATTGCATAGATACATCAATAGATAAAATTCCAATGGACATCACTATTATAGATAGGAATAATAGAAACATAGGCTCCAGAATTTTTGTTGAATGACCTTTGATGACTTAACTTTTTCTCAAATATGCCTTCTGAGGCAGTGAGTTGCAGGTGATTAAGTAGTGAAATTATTATACAAAATATGAATGTCTATGTTTCTCTTATAGACATTAATGAATGTTCCCTGAGTGATAATCTCTGTAGAAATGGGAAATGTGTGAACATGATTGGAACTTACCAGTGCTCCTGCAATCCTGGTTATCAGGCTACTCCAGACCGACAGGGATGTACAGGTAAGATAAGAGATAAGGCCAAGTGGCTCTCAGCTTGCTCTTCTCAAATTAATCTCAGGGCACTAAATATAGACGGAGGCTAATGAGGCCTTTGTCCTGATAAAGATCTTCGACTAGATATAGGTCTCTTAAGATGTCATTCTTTGGTGCTTTTACAAAGGAATCCTTGACTTTGTCATAGAAAATGATCTAAACATCGTCATTTATTGTTTCTCAGTTATTTAATATTAGACTAAAGGAGCAACCTACCAGATGAAATGTTCTTTATAAAGAAGTAGAAAAATGAGCTATTTAAAAAAAAAAAAAGCTTTTCTTTTTAAGGAAGTAGACCTGACAAGTAAGAGAGCTGTTACGTAATTTTCACAGATATTGACGAGTGTATGATCATGAACGGGGGCTGTGACACTCAGTGCACCAATTCAGAAGGAAGCTATGAGTGCAGCTGCAGTGATGGTTATGCCCTGATGCCAGATGGACGGTCATGTGCAGGTATGGAAACAGTGCATATCTAATCACTAATCTTTCCTACATATCTCACTTCAGATATTTAGCCTAGTATGGTACATGGGAAATAATTCTTTGAGCTTAATAAATACCATCTGTTTTCTTGTGTGTTAATTTTTTGTCATCAGATATTGATGAATGTGAGAATAATCCTGACATCTGTGATGGGGGCCAGTGTACCAATATCCCTGGAGAGTATCGCTGTCTGTGTTATGATGGCTTCATGGCCTCACTGGACATGAAAACATGCATTGGTAAGATCCACAGACCCAAAAAGTTCACACACACACACACACACAAACACACACACACACACAT